>OMLB01054682.1:31953-59881 GCA_900302555.1 Myripristis jacobus
CCCCTTTTTGTGTTTTTTTTTTTTTTTTTTTTTAACTCTGCATGGAGGAGAAAACCTAGGAGCAAGGTTAACATTTTGGGGAAATCCATACAAAGGTTGCCTCTTGTCAAAGTCTCTCTATCTGCGTTGATAGACAGCTTGCATGTTCCTGTGGATGTTTGCTACAAGACACCGCTCCTGTTAGGAAAAAGTACACCTGCACAGGGCATGGAAAAAAACTATTCTTGAGACTCTCTGGTGGCGAGCCACTAGAGACGGATGTTTTCCTCAGTATTTTACCCAATGTGTATCTGTATATGAGTGTGTGTGTGTATGTGTGTGTTGTGTGTATGTGTGTGTGTCCTTGCCCCTAGGGGCTACCCTGTTTCACAGAAGTACACATAAAAGCCCATCGTGCAGTTCCAGCCTCCTGAGGTCCAACCCACACGCACTTATTGTACCACATGCCTGTCCCTCTGTTACCACAGGGACTCAGCCACAATCCCTCCCATTACTGTTGCCTTTTTCACAGACGATTTCAGAATGATGTTCACTTCATCCGATGGCCGCTCGCAACATATTAGTGTGCATGCCTTTCGCCGCAAGTGATAACGCTAAAACCAAAATGGTAGTTTGAGAGGAAGAGGGGAGGGGTAAACTTAACCATTGAGCCTGAGTGGTTCATGAGTCTGGGCCGTGAGAGCCTCAGCATTTGCTACAATAATAACTGTCATTACCAGCGTGACCTACAGATCCGGGCTCATCAATTACCTCAGTCATTAACATTTTGTGGCAAGGAGAGAGGGTCATCTGAAGAGCATTGCTGACATTTGAGCAGTGTGTGAGCCCATTCATATATACACATATCCTCTCTCTCTCTGTCTCTTTAAAAGACACAACGTGTTTGCACGTGCAACCAAACACGCAAGGTGATTATCAATACTAAGAATCAAAGTCAATACTTGTGTCCTTGGAGAACTTATATATATATATTTATCTGTACTATGGATTATATTGGTGTTTATTTCTGCCAGCTACTTCAGATGTAATATGACACACTCATCATGATAATTGAGACTTCCAATTTGTCCTTGTCACCTTGGTCACCATGTGATACATCTTGATATTATGAAAATGCCAAGTCCAGGGAATCTTTACTCATACTCCGTTTTTGGCATTCGTTCTTTGGACTCATTCCTTGGCTGATAGAAATTATGTCAAATGCATCGTTGAGGGTACAAGAAAAGACAAATATTGACAAAAACATATTGTCAAGTCTGTGCTGTGACATGTAAGAGCAGGAGGACGCCGCATTTTAAATATGTCTGTAACAAAAGCCCAGCCCTGTTTAGGTTGTCCCTACAGTCGGCTGAACCTGCTCTGGGTTGAGCAGTGATCCTCATGAGAGGACAGGCACACTCAAGTGACAAGCTTAAGCTAATCACAATGATGAGGACACAGAACAAGTGAGCAGTGGGTGGGGGGGGGCACTTTGGCCTTAGCTTAATGGGAACACACAGGGAGAGAACAGGGCAAAGCCTAAGGGAGGCCAACTCACATGCAAACGCACTCAGAATGCATGGCGACGCTCAGGATGCAAAGAGGACATAATCGTAAAGCCCTCATTCACGAGGCTTGTAAGAACCCACAGTTCTGCAACAAAATCACACCTCTCAGCCTTTTCCCTTTTCCCCTCTTTTGTGGCACGATATGTCTCGACAAGCCCCGTGCCTTGCATCCTCCTCTGCTTTCTAAAAAGGCAGATATCTTACCAATATTTGCAGCTCTGTCCCTGCAGGAGAGCCACTCAAGTATAAGGTTAGAGTTGTCAATCAAGTCAAAGCTCGTCTACGTCTTCACATTCAAAGTGTCAGTCAGCAGTGCTCGTTTACTTTCACACGAAGCACCACATTTTGGAAATCTTTGCCATTTGTCTGTCACTAGTCACTAAGCCAAGTTCCAATGTAATGCTGCCATATTATTACTCTTTTATAACACAAGTAAAAAATCTATGTACAATATGGATGTGAGCTACTATGTGTCTTTTGGTTTTCTTTTTCTTATTTCCAAAATTTTTCAATGTATCCCTTGTTTGAGACTCCACATTCCCCCAGGGACACAATTTCACAGCTTCTTACTGTATCAAAGCAAAAAACAAGCTATGGGAAAATAGCCATTAACTGCTGTACTGTTTAAATAAACAGAAGAAAGATATGTGATGGAGAAAGTACCACGTTTTGGTTAATATGTCATGGTCCATTAGCAGTCAACATTCAGAATTACAGCAAACAGTTTTTACATTTTAGACATGAATTATGCAATGTACCCAGTACAAATTTCATGTCTCGATTTCCTTGCCAGCAGTAAAAGTCACTGGTTGTAGGGAGCGTTACTGAGAGTATGTGAGGTACAGTTTGGGTGTGGGCGGTGTAGAAGAGGATACACTGGTTATGGGAGGGATGCCACGCCTGCAATCTATCTCTGGGTGACTACCAGACAGGGACATAAGCATGCATGCAGTCATGCACACACACATACACACACACAAAGAGTACGATCCACAACACTGATGCAAACGTGCCTTTCTCTATTGCCATGGAAACCAACAGGTCTCCCATTGACAAATCCTCAGATATAGATATGTGTGCATGTGTTTCCGTGTGTGTGTGTGTGTGTATACATCTGTATGTATACGCGTGTTTGTGGGTGAGGCCATATGCATTTGCATTTCAAAGATTGCAGTGCGTGTGGAGATGTAAGGATGCATACAAGCACACTAATCATTCACATAACTGGATCAATGCTGATGTGTACGACAAATGCATACAAAGTTCGTTTTATCCGCATTCCCACTCATCAGTATGGATGTCGAAGCATGTGTCAAGTCTGAGGTTTCAGAAGATAAGCTCAAAAGGCATTATGGAGATTTCATACTTACTCTGAGGAGTCTATAAAGTATATTCCAAGGGCCCCGATGCTGAGCGCAAAGACTAACACCACCTGAAGGGAGACAGAGACGGGTGAGAGAGAAAAGTGAGTTTCATGGAAAAAGATATTTTTCACAGTGATGACAAAGTACACCAATCTCGTGTCCTAATTCAGGTGGACGGACACAGTAGGCAACGCTGGTCACATTATCTGCAATCAAACATTGATTGGCCTCATGCGGGCTGCAGAATGGTGGACATTTTCAAAAAGCATGAGCTGAATAATGGATGCCCAACCTCACGTCAGCGAATACAGCCTTGCAAATACAGACAGTGTAAGTAAAGTTGAGCCCGCATACTCATAAGAGGGAAAGAAAGGCGACACATCTGTCAACCTAGCCCCGCAGAGGAGCAGCGATAGTGCGCGGAGGGGGTGTTGAGGGGAAGTACTTAAAGAGGACCACGGTTATCAAGTGTTGACGTGTTCTCCTCAACTATGCTGAGTCAAGGCTTGTATTGTGTGAGACTGTGACCTAGCTGGACTGAGGGCTATATAATGTTTCAGTGTCACACATTACCGTGCACTAATGTGTGACACTGTGCTATTGTGAGACAAGGTAGGGCTGATGTTGGCTAACATATAATAACAGCCACTGCAGCCCAGCATGTTCCCTGCAAAAAAAAAAAAAAAAAAATGTCCATCTGAAAGAGTTATTTAATCCTGCATAGTAAGTATTTTTACTTAATATTAATTAATATCAATTGCACCAATGAGTAAAATGATCATGGTTCCAAAACAAAGTGGTTCAAGAATTTTCTTATATCGGGTCAGATTACTTTGATACCAGTGAAATGACCCTGCCTCATTCCACAACATCGTCACTTGACTCCAGAAAATTAAAATATATATACAGGAATATATACAGATAGACAGTAAATATGCGATGATTCAAAGATACGAAAGCCAATATAGTATCAGGATAAACTTTATTGTCCCTTGTGGGAAATTTGTTTTAGACAATAGTGCTACATGAGCTGCCAAACACATAACAATTTAAAACAGACTGACAGGAGTCGAACAGACACAAAAAATAATAGCAAAAAAGGAAGGTCAAACGGTCACAGTCACAGTGATGCACAATATTGCACATATCCCAATATTGCACATATCCCAGGGAGTAGCACCGATTATGCTGCGGCACAGTATAATATAAAGCAGGTAAAGGATAATTGAATGTGAATCCATCTGGAAAATTTGGAAACAATACATTGTTTATTCCAGGCAACAAAATTCTTGAGATTTTAAGCCTTGTCTGATGTGGGAAAAACAGCACCTGCTAAACTATCAGCCACTGCGTGCAAATGTCAGCTGCTAAACAAAGGGCATCAACATGTCATTGTGCCTTGCGCGATAATCCCCACCAGCAAACTGCGCTCGCTAACATCAGAATTCACATCGTAATCATCGCCATCATCGTAAACTGTCATCCAACAATGGGTCAACAGGTGACCAGTGTAGGGACGCACAATGGTTCTTGCCCTGTGATCCTGTCTGCTATTCAGCCATCACACAATAGCAGCCCTCTGTCCTGGCCGATTGCGTCATTCATTATTGATGATGGTGGCTTGATTACTTTCATGCAGTGGTCCTTTGGATTGATCCGTTGCATTGTAATGCAAGGTAATAAGTAAACCCTACCCTGCAACCCCTCCCATCCCTGACTCTTTGCATTTTTTATGGTTGTTGCTTGAATGGAGAAAGATGGCAAACTTGGGCACAGAGATGTCCAGGGCTGGAATAACCTTACAAGCTCACAAGCTCACAAGCTCACCACCTCCTTTGTGTGGAGCGTAATTTCACACAAAGGAGATGGGGAGAAGGCTCAAGCTGGAGCGCTGAGATAACATCGGGCTTTCTGATTGAGAGGCACTCCTCTGGTCTGATTAGCTAAGAAAGCAGTTGATAGGATCTGATCCCACCACTGACCCAGTATTTATACATGAATTAAAATACTGTATGTGGTTTTCCCACAAGATGGCATAGTTTGCTTATAGAGAGTTAGCCTCATGCAGGTGCACAATGAGAACCCAAGCCACACACAAGCACAACTTGATGTTAATTCTAAGGACACAAATTGAAAATAGATTTCAAAAGAGAACCGAGACTAGCGCACATCAGCAAATCTAGGGCTACTAACCTACATTACGAGAGGCAACATGCAGAAATCCCACACAGTTTCCCTGAAAAGCCTCATTGCGCGGATACAGTGTGAATGCATGTGTGTAGGCACGTACACACATTTAGAAACAGATACAGCAATAGCTCCTTGAAGCCAATTTGTGCCTCTATTGTCAATTAAAGAATCATGGTGACGGGAGCTGAACGAGACACAAACAGAACGGAATAAAATCACAAAAAATAACTAAATCCAGATTGGAGAGGACAGAGCCAACAGATACAGAAAAGAAGAGAGATGCAGAAAGGAGGAAGTATGACTGAGCAGTGGTTGGTTGCTGAAAAGCTGAGCAGTGAACACCCACAGATGAGCTGAGGAGATAAGAAGCGTCATCATCTTAAACTGACCCAGTTATTCAGCTGTGAAAAACCAGTCTCTCTCTCTCTCTCTCTCTCTCTCTCTCTCTCGCTATCTATCTCTCTTTCTCTCTCTCTCTCTCTCCCTCTCTCTGTCTCTTCAACAAAGGCCAACAGCTGACCTCAAAACCACAATTTCCCAAAGACAACCGACCAAGCAACCGCCACTGCCAATCAGGACTACTGTTATAACACTCAGGGGAATCCTACAAGCAATGGTATCAATGAACGGAGGGGCATCCCCACCGCCTACATAACAAAAAAATAAACAAATAAAAAATAAAAGCAACGGCATCTGCAGCTGTGCCAAAGCTTCTGTAACCAGTTTTGAGTTCCTGTATGCTGCGGTTCATATTTACGTTGCATAATTCACACGTGATGACACGCTGTGAGCTGTGAATTGCTAGCAACAAACCCGATTATGCTTCCATCATGTCAGGCCAAAATTCAGACACGATGTTTATCTGATGCCTATGTTTCCTCTGTAATAGCCGTGTAGGTTTTCATTAGTGTATCCGTTTCTATATTTAAAGTGCTAAGCTAAATCTGTCAGATGTTTTCCGGCATGTACTTTAACAGGCAGGGTGTAAAATAGGGTGGTGCCAAATACTGCGCGTGTGTGTGTGTGTGTGTGTATGTGCATGTATGATTGCACGTGGATGTGTGTGAGTTTCAGGTTCCAGCATTGCAAGCAGGCTAAAGGTAGTAGCTCTCCAATGACAGCACTAGGATTGTAAACACATAATAACTCTAATTTATAAACATACTCTCTCAATTCATTAAGGAGTCATAATAATTTCAGCAGATCAATATGGCGAGTCTGTGAGTGACATACAATAGAACTTAATTTCCTCAAACCCTTGCTTGAGGAAGTAGTCTTGTGTGAAATTTGGCTCTATTCTACTTCATCCTGTCTGATGACTTCCTCCATCCCTAAAGTGTACCCTGTGATACCTTCAAGGCAGGTGATGGGGACTGATAACATACAGAGTAATCACTTCATTAAGGCCAGCTATCCAGCTCAACAAAGCAGGAATCTGTGGTGTGCTGGTGGCTCACACCCCTCGCTACTCAACAATTTTTGTGGCTGAAAGAAGAGAGACCACAACTTAGACGCCATCCACCCCTAATGTTTCCCATCGCCGCCTCTTGCTCCTCAACGAAGAGAGGGAATGGTATTTGCCTGCAGCAAAAAAGATCTACGCGTGAGCACGCCCTTTTCCTCTGCAGCACACTCTAGGTCCCAGACTGGCCTCCTCCCCACTCAGGTTGCCCCACCGCACCAGCCACGAGACGGTGACCCTGCCCCAAAAATATCTTCCAGGCACAGGGAGCCCCACCACCAGCTGGCCTCTAGTGGGATCATCCTCATTCCAACTGCTGCCTAAGATGAAAGCCTGACTCCTGCGAGAGGGGGTGGCCAAAACAGTAAGTCCCGCTCTTCCCAGCCTCAGCCATGAACATGCAATGACTCCCCCGAAACTCTCCCACCCTTTCACCACTGACAAGAAAGCAAGAGTGCTGAAATGTTATTTTGCTAATAAAAATGCATTTTCCCAAGCAGGTTTCTGTAACAGCTCATGATTATAAAGACATGAGCAGTGTCCACCCCCTCCAAAATCCAGTGAGACTTGAGTGTCACTGGATTTTTGACCTCACAAAGAGGTTCCACCTTCATGTCATACTGTCAAGGATGAGTTGTCCCTTTCAAAAAGGGAGAGACATGAGTGGCATGTTCGCTACACCCCTCAGAGCCCACACCCCACCAGTCAAACAGGCTCAAGCGGTGAGTGTGCTAGTCACATACTGAGGTTTGTTTCTCAGTCACCTCGTCTAGATCTAGCCACTTGGCAGCTGTCACTGGCTGGGATGAAACATTTGACAAACTTATGTATCACCAGGCAGAAACCCTCCAGTGCCTTCATGGGCTACTTCTACATGGAGTGTAGCATCGGCAGCCTTATTAGGTTCATCATGTGTGGAAGAGATGTGTACAGCAGCACCATGGTGGTCACCCTGTCCCTTCATTAGATTAATTGTTGGACGTGTCTGGGTCTTTCCTCAGATCTGTGCTGCTCACCTCTGGGACACAGACCTTTGTTTGAGGAGTACTTGATGGTGATGGTATCACAGAAACTCATCATTTAGATTCTGTTAAATCTGACTGATGAGAACTGATGGGATACAACATTTAGTTAGATCCTGTTCCACTAGTAGTGCATGAGAGGGGCACTGACCCTGACAGTCAATCAGGTCTGTGTGTGGCAAGTTGTCATCATGCGACAGCAGGGGGTGTAGTCGCTGGACCACAGCCCAAAGCCGATAATAAAGCCCTGATAGAGGTCACTAAAGATTTGAATGCAGAAAATAGGTGTTACCCTTCTCTCTAATATAAAATGACATTAGGTGAGCAGGCGGATCACTGACTGGATTTTTTAGATTTCGAGTTTTTGCATTCAAGTGTCACTAAGGCAACTACAGTGATTAAGCCAAAAGAGCCACAATAGAAGGCTCCAACTGTGATCATAGACCTACAGTGCATAACTATTATTGCCCATCCCTACAAAACCTCCACTGCAAACCTAAAACCATGGGAACAGAGCCCTCTATTGTCCCGCTCGCTGGCTATGGGTGCTCAGCCTGACAAGGTGAAAAATGCACTCATCTATTCAAAAGAGCATTTGGCATCTATGGATTGGCTTCTTTCGTGGCGTATATTTGCTTCTGTCCTGCTGCTATTTGTTTTTACCCTGTTGTTACAGATTTGAATGTCTGTTGCTTTTGCTGGATGGTTATTTCTGTTGCCTTGTTACCATTTACAACCCCACTTGTTTGGCTTCTAAGTTGCTGCGTGCCTCTCAAATTGTTATAGCTGTGCATGCACTTCCCCTGCTCTCTGTGCTGTGATGATGTGAAGTGAATTGGCTTTTGTTGTTCCTGTTGTTGTTGAATATAAGTCAGCATGTTCATTAGACTGTGCTACCAATCAGACTCAAAAAAATATTTGGTGGACAATGCTAGCATCACCTTTCGAATAATACAAATGGGTCAAGTTCCTGACAAGTTGGTGCACCTCTTTTAATGTACAGCATTATTTACAGTTTCACACCATTCATAAATGCAGCACCCTGCTGTTCCCACTCTCTCACTTTCTGTGAATATTTACTTAGCATTCTGGACGTACTAACAAACAGATTGCTGCAGATTCTGAGCATTTTCAGAGACAAACTCACCAGTGACGTTTGCTCCTAGAGGGAGACCTGCTGTTCTCAAATCATCTTAAATAAATTCTTGGTATTGCATAAGGCCCACAGCACATGGAGGACAGAAGTTTTGATCTAAGCCTATTTTAGTCTAATTTATGAAATAAAAGGCCTACTTGTGCAAAACATTAATGATAAAAACCCAAGCCTGGGGCTAATGAGGCACCCCATTTGCTGGTTGATTTGCATGCTATTGTTGCAGAGCATTTAGAGGTCGACATCAGAAGTGAAAAAACAAATAACCTTGCGGATATTGTAGTTAACTAAGAAATGAGAAAACAAAAATCAAAGCTAGATTGTCTGTCTCTCTCTGTCTGTCCCCCTCTCTCTCTCTCTCTCATACACTGAGGAAAGTGATTCTTTCTAAGAATTTGATGGACTCCCCAAGATTATATGGGTGGGAAACCTTGGTGGAACACAAAGAATGCACCATCAGTGCACTGTGGCATTAATCTGGCCAAGCTTGCTGAGTTAGCCAGGATGAGGAGCTCCAGAAAGTCTGATTGATGCTGTTGCCAGGGAGGTCCACAGCCAAGGAACGCTCAGGCTAAAATAATCTACTGTCTCTACCTTTGTTTAACTTTCTAATCCATATATATTTGCACCAGCCATTCACACAACTGAGAGGATGGCGGCAGTCAGTTAACCTTATTCATTCTAAAGGTACATTACCTAAAAACAATTTAAACATTAATTAAACAGAGAACAGATGCACCTCTACACTGTTTCACTGCTAGTCAAACTGTCAAAATGTTTACACAGAAGAGCAAACATTTACATCCATTCCAAGTGTTTGCTTTCACAACAAATGCTCGTACATTATGAGACACGGGTCTGGAGTTGATACAGAAATAGGCAGAAGGGAAACAAAATCGCCGCGTGGCGTAAGGTGAGCAAACGAGACTCTCACTGGGGGAATGTCAACAAATGAAACCTCCATTAAAATTTTATAGCATACATCCATACATCAGCACACCTTGTGATCTCCCCTTTCCTGAGGCCTCAAATAGCAGGGGGTTCTGGGTGGCTGCACAGGTATAGGTATGTTCTGACACACTATCAGATAAGCAGACTCTGTATTCCTATCACATGTTTGCATGGCTCAAAAGGGGCTACTGCCTCCCACTGTGTGGCTGAACAAATGTGACGCAAGCATACCAATTCACATTAGAGCAATCTTATCAGAGGGATAAGAACTGATAAAGGTGGAGGGATGACAGCTGATTTGCAAAGTCGATGATGATTAATAGTGAAAGACAACTCTAAAATATTTTGTGCTCGGAATATGAATAACAGCTACTGGATTCAGGATTCCTTTCTCATGGCTGATGTGAAAGTGCCACGCTTGAAAGGAGGCAATTAAATTTTAGACAGAAGAAGGAATGGAGAGGACATACAGACACTTAAGAGCTTTGATTCTGAAGCAAGGTCATCGGTGAGTTAGGGTAGTCGTGACTTAAAAGATCATCCAGTACGAGGCTATCAGAGTACTGGAAAATCTGCTTCAGACTGTCTAAGGCTCAGGCTGGATAGATAGAAGTTTCCAGTGCCAAAGTCCAATGAATGCAAATTGGCACCTGCTCTGTTCTGAACTATTCTGTCCTCATTAAATGTGAAATCAAACTATTAACTATATTCACAAATAGAACAGGAAAACAGAAGACAGCATTTTTCACATGATTAGTTGCCCAAATTAACTGGGTCAACATGTACAAATCATCAATTATTTGCTAAGGAGACTCAAAGAGACAGATGACTAAGGCAGACAGGGACAAACCCTTGAAATTTTCTGAATGCTTCAAGCTCACGAGTCGTGTACAAAATTTCATCATGTCATAACCATGACCTCACGAGTTTCATTTGAAGTCGAGCCCTACAAGTCACACATTAACCAACTACAAAACAAATGCTGACAGAGTTACTTTGACTCAATGGGATCTTTGGGTTGCATCTCTAACCACAATGTAATCATGAACACGTAAAAAACTACTATCAATTTTCCCCCAGTGTGGGCCGGTACTTGAATCTAGGAGATGACTCAGAGTCTGGCTTTCAATACGAGATATGACAGATATGTCTTGATTTCACGCACTTGCAGGTGATGTGTTTTCATTTTGATTATGGGCAGAGTGGCTGACAGCATACTCACGATTGTGCATCTACCAGTTGTAAAAGGATATGAAAACCCAATATTTTTCCATTCTCTGTGCATTTTTAAGAGAATGTGTCTTCTGGTATTTTAATATTGCAGTGCCTGGTAACTATGTGAAAATAAATAAATAAATAAAATACAATAAAATGTGACTCCAGGTCGACTGCGAAGGTCTATGACTGATGATTTGACTCATTTTCAGGGGGCCGCCCTACCCTAGTGTAAACATACTGTATTATGCATACTGGAAATAAATGCACGTTGTATGCCGTGCTAACTCAAACTTTGCAACCTACTTCCTACAACAGAAGCGCCCAAAAATAGTATTGATTTGGCAGTTGTGAATGAATGAAATCAAGGCGCCGAAAAATTTCAAACAATACCCAGCCCTATTTCTGCCACTGTCTTTCTCTCTCTTCAGTCTCTCCTCATTATCTTCTCCCTTCCCTTGCTTTTCATAGCCTCCTTTGTTATGTTGCCATCCAAGGTCATGCTGCACCTGTCTGTGAGGGTGTGGACTGGTTGAACAGAGAACACTATAGAAGGAGCCTGACCTCAAGAAATCATCCATGTGCTTCACCCACAAGTCTGATAAGTCCACTTAACCCTGTTTAAAAGGGTTGCTCCAATCGCATAAACATAAGAGTACACATCCTGCAACCATTTCCATGTCCCCAGTGACTAGAGGCCTTTTTCTTTTCCCTTTAGTCTGTTATGATGCTAAACAGCCTGGCATCTGATGGACTGATAAATATAGGTCGACTTTCACTGTCACAGCTGTTGCTGATGAAATACCACATGAGCTTTTAGCGTTGCAGCAGCCACTTCTCTCTCCCATTCGTGTCCCTCCACTGCAGCGACCCTGCTGACTTCCTGTCCTTCTCTTGCTGTTCATGTCAGCCATGGCGAGGGTGGCAGGTGGCAGCGTGCGAGGGTTTTGCAACTGGCAGACATCTTCTCTCAAGGATAAGGGATTTAAAGGGAGAGAGGACAGGCAGACAAGACACTGCATTTCATGGATTTGGGTATTGATGAAAACATATGGAAAGTACACTGGTCGGCTTTAAACTGTAGAGCCGACCATAATGTACTGGTGCTTATTGGCAATCTGAGAGTACAGGAATTAGCATTTTTACTACAAGCAAAACATATATGCAGTCTCTCCAGACAGCTCCTGGTGTGTTATTTCATCTTACATCAATCCCCAATAAAAGATTGTCCACACAAATATATGACAGGCCCGTCACAATGTGTTTTATGTCTGAAGAGAAATACAATCTCATCAATCAATTTGCGACCTCTGATGTTCCACCTTTGGAATTGGCTCCATTTAACCCTACTGGCCTCCGCGAGATAGATGTCCACGTAGTACCTAGGCAACAGAAGACTTGATTGATGGGAGAGAGGGTGGGTAAAGGCATGGAGTGGTAGTTTTGGGGGATGGAGGGAATCAGCTCAGGTCTGACAGCATGACAGCTCCTAAAATGAGCTTCTGTCAGTAGGAGATGAAGAGGAGGTCTGTGGGGATCTGTTACAGATGGACAGGACAACCTACCAGAGAAATTTCCTCTGAAAGTCACTCTTTGATACATTCTATGCGATTATTAAAACATGAAATATTTTATGAAGGATGCATTAGCACAGAATTATTTAATCCTAAGAGAGGAGGACCTATAGACACTGAGCTATATGGTATGTTCTAGATACTAGAAGAGGAGGCCATCGCACATTTAGAGCAGGGAACCTCCAGCCTCTGGGCCATAGGTGGCCTGCAAGCTGCTTGGTCTGGCCCACAAGAAACTCAAAAATGTTGTACAAAGCAATTACTTTTCCTAAGATAAAATAAAATAATAAGAAATAGTAGACTAACATGTCCTTCCAGGCGGTCCCTTCTGGCTGTGTGCCTGTCACAGAGAAAACAGACTAGATGCTGAGAATGGCGCTTCACATCGCAAGCTGTCTTAAGAGCTCCGCACCACAGCGTGTACCGTCTGTCTGAACAGCCCAATTGATTAATATGGGCAATGAAAGGAAGCAGGCAGTGCTTTGCAGCGTATCCCAGTCTGTCTGAACCCAGCGCCAGGGTCAAGGTCAGGGTAAACAAGCACGTACATGTCATCGCTCACATGCATCATGGTGAGGAGAATAGATAGAATAGAGTAGCATAGATAGGGAAAGTAGATAGAGAATATCATGCTTTTTAAGAGAAATGGAGAACATTTTTTTTGTTGTTGTTGAAGAAGGAGGCAAGCCTATGTGCCTAGTCTGTGGGGATGCACACACAGTGATGAAAAAGGCCAATCTCGACTGGCATTACAGCTCCAAACATGATAAACTGGATCAGTTCTAAGGACAAATGTGTTTGAATAAAGTTAATGCTCTTCGGCAGAGTTTGCCGAAGAGCATTAACTTTTCAGAGACAATGTTATGCAGGCAAGTTTTGCGGTGACAAAGCTAATCTAAGAAGTTGATTCAGAAGGAGAATTTGTGAAGGAGCACGTCATTGCGCTGCAGTATTGCTTGCGATGGACATATTTCTATACAAGGAACCATCGCAGATTGGATAGATTTTCCCTTTCTGAGGAGACACACACTGAAGTTTGCATCCATGTTTGGGACAACCTGATGCTGTGAGCACATCTTTTCAAAACTGAGTCTTGCAAAGACTTGGTTGCCCTCAAGACTGACTGAACCAAACCAGCTGTGAATAGCATCATCAATACTATCATCAGACATCAGACGCCTGATGTCAGATGATGCAGGTCCAGCCATCGCAATATGGTTAGTGTGAAGTTTGTCCAATAAAAAGCATGTTAATTTAACATTTTAATTCTTATTAGTAATAATAAAATGAGAATAAAATGATTAAACTAAAATTTTAATTCAGTAATTTTGGATGGCTGTCAAAGGATGTTCTAAAAATTTGAAAGGCCCTTAATAGGAAAAAGGTTCCCCACCCCTGTTCTATAGCATCCTCTACCTAATGGCAGCCTTCCCCAGAGACTAACTGTGACATGACCTTGAATGTTCACCAAGGATTCTCACAGGAGGAAGGAGAGGAAGAGAGGGCAAGAGAGAGAGAGGAGATGAAGAGATGGAGGTGATGATGATGGGAGATGGAGGGATGAGAGAATATTAGAGAGAGCACCTCCTGGGACATGAGGAGAGCTCAGGGGTGGCAGAAAATGGCTTGTGGCAGAGACAGAATGAGAGCAAGCGATAGCAGCTGAAGAGAAGGAAGAGGGGTGGAGGGATGGAGAATATTAGAGCATGTCCTCTAAGGCACAGCAAGAGCTTAAATGCCACAGCGTGTACGTGCCTGTGCGCGCGTCTCTACCTCTTAGTATGTGTGCGAGCGCGCGCATATTGTGTGTATGTCATCAACCTTTGTGTGTTGTGTGTGTGGGCATGTGTGTGGTTATGTGTGAGACAGAAGGGAGGACCCCTACTGGGATTATGCCAGCACAGAGAAGATGAGAGGACGCATGTGACCAGAATGCAAAGAGCCAGTGACAGCATTTGAGGGGAAAATTGTTCACCTCAACCATCAGATCCATTCTCCGCCCGACATCCGCCGCAGGAGCTTATAAATGATTCCTCTTAAAAACTGCGGCAGAAAAACGAATGAATTTTATAGAGAGCCAGCGTCACTGCGTTGAGTTAACAAAATGTCCATAAATGCATAAGAAGCTAGAGGGCAAAGATATATTTAGCGCAATGCGGCCGTTCAACCGTGACGACGTTGCAACCTCAAGAGGAGGCTAGCTACGTATTAAAGATTAACAAAGGGAGTTCATTGGAGGTTGCCTGTGACATCACATCAGGGACTGAGGAACTCTGGGTAGAGTGTGGTGTTTCCCTGTTAGATATCACAGGTCCTGAAATGTGCCCCAAAGCCTCGGGATAACTAGAGTCAGCAAGTGTCAGTGTGTTTGCCACAGTCCACTACTGAGCCTCACCGAGGAGGAAGGCGACAAGAAGAGTGTCATAAGATTCATCCAGAATCATTTTCGGTTTTAATTCTACAGGGAGAAGAAGGTAAAATTAAAAAGTAGGGCACAACATTAAGAGGTTTTCCCACTTGTTAGTCACTGATCAAATTGCCTCAAGATTAGTTTCACTCTCAGCTAAACAAAAATAAACAATTTTTTTATATAGTGGCTGTGTAGTTTATATAGTGATGGTGGCTTTTCATGCGAGCATAGAGAATAAACAATGATAATAATAATTGGTCGTGAATAGTTTTGAAATGTGCTATTCTGTTGAATTCAGAAGTACAAATGAACCCTTTCTGTAGGTATTGTATTCATGGATGAGTCTTCACACATAACTGATTTCCTGTAAATGTAATCTGCATGGAGACAAACATGCAATTCATGAGGCTGATATGCCTCTCCATTCATCCGTCCCACATCAATCAGAGCTGATGAGGATTTGTGAGCTACCTGCTTTGCAGTCATACCAGCAAGGCGTGGCTGGCTCTCATGTTTACAGAACCTGACAGCACCTTTAAAAAGTGGTCAGCTTGATCTGTCTTACTCAGAAATTGCCCGAGACAATACAAATAGCGCAGGATTGATTGATCATTTTCCAGCCAAGGAAACTTGCTTCCACTGTGAAAGAAACAGGCTTTTACCTTTCACTTTGTACTTTGAAATGTCCACCCACCCAGCCTCCTCCACATAACTCTTTGAATTGCCAGCAGTGCTGCCAACTCTTTTCCAAGGGAGGAAGTTATTCGCTGCCCAAAACATCGCTAAAGTGGCCAGATGGCATCACATGCTAATTTGCATATGAATATATTTGCTATACTTGTACAAGAGGCTATACTTCTCCGAGAGGTGCTGTGATCTTCAGACCTCTGGGACTAAGAAAAGCAAGCAGCACAAGTCCTTATTAGTGATCATTTTTTGCCAAACGCTGTGAGAGTTAACACATTAACATTCTTGCCCACAGTCATAGAAATTTCATCGATTCAGCACTGGTCACTTTTGAATAATACAGATACTGCGGGAGTTTGAAAAGTCACTAAATTTAGCAACAAAGTTGGTCTCTTTGGTGTCACTCGATATGACTGTCAGGAAAAAAAATCCGTCAGAGAGGAGAGGGGGACAATGGCAAAGCAGAGAGGTACTGACATTAGACTTGTAAGCTGGGAGAGCTGGGACACTGACTGATCAATCAACTGGCTCAAGTCAGCATGCCATCAGGTAATCCTTATTATCAAACCCTAAAGAGGCAGAACTGCTCGTAAATAAATAATAATGTGATAAAGAGGTGGCAGTTATGTGTGACAGCATATTTTCTGTTATCCATCTATTATATTCATACCTTTTAAAATGGTTTGTGTACATTATGAGGCACCTCTGCAAAACCTTATCATCCCCCACATGAATAATGCCGTGGTATTCCTGTGGTATTTCAACTTGACCAAAATGACCTGGTGGGAAATGCTGTGCCTTGATTCCCATATAAAATATTAGAATTCCAGAGCAAAACTCCTCTCCTTGTGCGATGATAACAACGAATAGAGCATGATGAAATCCTAGAGGATCTATTCTTTATCTAGGACAAATTCTGAATGCACCACAGCTCTGACTTGCACACAGAGGAGTCAGCTTGTCAAAAAGCAAACTGCATGACACTTTGAACTAGAAGCAGAGTACACCAAGAAAGAATATGAACTGGTTACTTCTGACAAGGAAACACCTGCACGACATGTGAATTGTTAACTAACAGCAGCATACCGTTAGACAACACAAACTTTATTCAGTATACATGCATAATCGGGCTACAATCAATTATGCTCATGCAAATTATGCTTAAGGCTCCCCAAAATATGGAACTGTGTGCTACAATTGACTGTATGTTGAATAAAATCCCTGTCTCTGCAGCCTCATGTAGCCCCAGTGGCCTGGGATTGAATCTTGTCAAAATCTCCTCTCTCTATCTGTCTCCCCTTCCCTGTATCCCCACGAGCCTCAATAAACATCCAGTACTTATGGATGGAGACTACCTAATGGTGTTTAAAAAATGCAAAAGCCTCTAGAAGGAAACATAAAATATTTAAAATACGTAGCAGTAAAAAGTAAAAGGATTTCCCAAGACCACGCTTAAAACATCTGCCATGTAAGAAATCCGTGCAGTCTGGCAACATGGCGCTCGGCAGACTGTCCCTCTCAGGTGTTGGTTTACAAATTTGCCAGCGGAAAATAAAATGTATATTTACAGAGATTACAGTCATTTGCAGTTGTGTGGGGAGAAGCCGATGAGCAGTGTGAGATGTCACCGCTGCAATCCTACTCAAACTCAGACAATGCTCATCAGCTCAGTAACAGTGCGGTAGCAGCGTGTGAGATACAATATGAGAAACAGGGTGTGGGAGAAGAGGAGTCTTTGGTTAGAGAGGCTGCAGGTGGCAGGCTTGACTCCTAAAACAGCCAGTCGGTTTGTCTCAGTGCACACAAATGTTTAGATCTTAACCCAATTAAGGCACTATGATGACTACAGAAAGTATCATGTAATCGGCACTGTTATTATCTAAGAAATTAGGTCATAATAATAATAGCTTTCATAATAATTACAATAACTTTATCTATACAGAGTTACAGTGCTGTACATACAAATAGAGCAAAATAATGAAAGACGCAGTGGGAAAAAATGTCAGTTAGCAAAGGCAAATATTACAGGGGCAATTGCAAATATAAATATAAAAACAACAGAATGCATTAAACAAACAACACAAAACAGACTTCATTAGAATCAAGGATTAAAAGCAGCTTTGTACAAGAGTGTTTTGAGGAGTGATTTAAAATGGGGCACAGATTCAGCACGCCTGATCTCCTCAGGCAGGGCACTCCAAAGTCTGGGGACTCTAATAGCAAATGCACAGTCACCTCGCAGTTTTTAACCATGTGATCAGAGTAAGCATAACACGACGAGCACACCTCGACTTTGCTCAGGCTTTTGATTAAGTGGGGCATGTAAATACCTTAGGGATATTGCATCTGTTTTTTTGTTTGTTGTTGTTTGTTTTGTTTTGTTTTTGTCAATCACAGTATTGGTGCTAACTATCAGTGTCAGGTATTTCCAATCTCCCATCCCAGCAATGGGAAATAACCAGTTTAACTACAGTGACAAAATGAGGAGGCAGGACAGTCAAAAGGGGGGTGGTACTAAAATGTGTCCTCTTTGTGGCTTACTCTGTCTAGTCTGCAGGTCATAATGTATTCAGGTCACTGCACTGTTGTCTAGGCACCAGTTACTGCCACACAATTCCATTATGTACCTTTAATCATAGCATAAATCATCCCTGCCATGGTTAATAATGTCAAAACTTTATCACCCCAATACCATTTCTATTACAATGCATGCAGAGCAATTACTTTGTCTGAAGCCTATGCTAGAATTCAGAGGAACCTTTAATCTTGCTCCAAAAAATTTCATACTGCATTTGGCAGAAAGAGTCTAAGGGTGGGCTCTGCCAGATATGGAATTGAAAACTTCTATTTCTTTCCCAATAAGGATAATGGAGAGGACCGCTCAGCAAGTACGTTTGGGTAGAGCAATACAGCTGCTTTTGGCTGCAACACCTCCTGTTTTCCGTTTCCTTTTTTAAAACAGCCCCTGCATATAACCCACAGATCCCCCCACAGTAGAATAGGTTTCATCTCTGAGGAGACGCAGCAGTGACATGATCTTTATCTAATTAAATCAAGGTTTCGTTTAATTTCCTGAAGGTTAATGAGAAGTTTATCATCCGCGTCAAAGCCCACTTTCGCTCGCTAACAATGTAGCGGCTTCTGATAAGGTAGAGCGCTCACTCCCAGCAAGGTGAAAGAAGTGAGCGGGAGCCGCAGGAGGAGAGGAAGCCGGCATTAGTATTCCGCGTTTGTTGGCAGGCTCTGAGCAAAGTGGAGAGAGCAGGAGCACCTCAGCGTATCCTGCCACTGTTAGGTCTCTGCCACCTCTGATCTAGCCCTAAACGCAGCCGTCCAGCTCAGTCAGCCAGGTGGACGGCTGCCTGGGCCCAGTGAGGGATGACCTTCCCAAGAAAAATACATCTTAATCAGAAGCTGTCTGCCTCTAGCGCATGTACTAACAGGCTTCGGCAGTCTAACATGAATGCCTCCGCCTGTCTCATTATTCTCCTCACAGAATGGGAAACATTAAAAGATAATTTAAAAAAGGAGGATTGGTGAAGGTATCACAGATGCATTCACCAAACAGACCCTCTGACTGCTGAGCGTGAGGAGTTAAAGTAAAGGCCCTCTCATACAATACTGATAACAAAGCCAACATATTTCATATTCAAATTCAATAGCACTTACCCGGCCCTCAGTATGCTATTGTAATTTTGAGTTATGGCAGGGTAAAAAGAACAGAGGGCTAATTTGCTAATGGTTCTGTTCCCTTGCCTTTTGGGATGTATATTATTAATTCCACTTTAGTCATACAGTTATTCAGTTAGGAGATAATTAATATTCTCTCTCTCTTTCTCTCTCTCTCTCTCTGTCTGTTTCTCTTTCTCTCTCCCTCTCCCTCTCTCTCTCTCTCCAGCATAAAGACAGCTAATCCAGCTACACCAGAAACAGCGAGTGATGGATTTCACTGTCTCAGTTACAGGAGTCGTTAGCCAGTGAAGCGACAAGACAAGACCAGCACCTCAGCGGGGATGTGTAGGACTGTACGGTACGCCGAGCCCCGAGGGACTCCAAGGACACCGATGAGCAACAAAAGACAAGACGAGTAATGATGCGTTAAATGTGGTGCTAAAACATGAATAGCAGCTGTAGTCCTTTCTCCTCCGGTGATCATCTCGATTTCCCTTTCCCAAGAAATTCCGGTCAAATATACATTGAAATGTCTGACCTCATCTTTTGTACATCTGGGGAGCTTTGTAATTCAAACTTTTTTCCCAGTAGCATAATCACAGTCAATTAATTAATAAATATTAGTACCTAAGTGGTAGAGATAATAAATTCTACATTTGGTTTCTCACAGAGTCCTGACCCCTATTAAGAAGAAATCAAGCCACGTTCCACTCCAGAATCCATCAGTTCCACCTCTCACCTTTCCTCTGATGATAGCCAATAGGTTTGATTGATTGTTGACCGGCACTGACACCTATGTCAATATTCAATACCTGCTCGGACACGCTGTCTATGAAAAGTTCAGCTGCTTGTTGCCTGGAAGGCTACGCAGTTGGTCTCCCGAGGCTGAGGATTTAATGTGTTTAAGATCAGAAACAGGCCTTCAACAATCCATGTTCTCCACCTCTCCTCCTGCCCCGTCATCCCCCCACCTATACATTCACATCTCAGATACGTGCATGTACAATTACTTCGGCAGGGCTGTCATAGAAGCAATTCAAACAGGGACTGAGGCAGAACCACCCAGCTGTCAATCAATCCTGTCACAAGGTATCACCTTCAGGTCTTTACTTTTGTTCTTTCTGATTTAATTCCGGTGTTGTTCCGTCCTGAAAACTCAAGAGGTTGAAAAAAAAAAAAAGTATAAGGAGGACGGAGGCACCCAGGGATGGTGGAAAGAAAGAGAGAGAGAGAGAGAAACAGAAACAGAGAGAGACAGACGGAGGGCAGAAAACTCACTCCTGTGAATAAGAGATGTGATGTTGCCACGGTGATATGCCACTTGTGGGAATAACTGTGAATCCACTGTGCCAGGGAGAAGCACACAGCTACATCAAAGTAATAAAAGTGAATCACAAGCCGAAGCCATCATTCAGTCCATGGGGGCAAGGATGGGCTGGCCTTTTAGCCTCTCTGTCAGAGAGAGTTATGCACTTTCATTAGTTCATTTAAGTAGCCTTGTGACGGACCTCTGAAGCCCCCTTATTTCTTGTTTTACAGTCAATCTATCAATGGAATTGTTTTCAAAGGAGCGACTAAAGTGAATCACAGAATGTTTATTTTAAGTAACCACTGAGGAACTCAATATCTGCACAAGTGATCTACTTCTTGGGGTTAAATACAGTAGCGTCTCTCTGAAACTGGGGATGGGGTGGGGCGTCTAACCCAGACACATGAGCAACATTCCTTGTGCAACAGGAGACATCATGCATGTGAGCAGGTTCATTAGCCATATGATAAACATGCTACAGTAAGACACTGAGTAAAGGGTGAACAAGTTCATTAGCTATGTGCTAAGCATGTTAGAGTGGGGTATTTATCAAAAGCAGCAGCTCCGCAGTGCAGCTTGTTTGCTGTTGTCGAAATGAAACCAGTCAAGTTTACGATGGAAGCAGCTCTGATGAGGGAGGGGTTTTTTCATTCTCTGGTATCGATTTAAACCTGATGCATAATATCTCCATAATGTCACTCTGAAAGCATGCTTGAGCCCAAATGTAAAAGCAGCCATGCACAAACCACACACCATAATGACAATGAACACACAAGCACTCATGTTCATGCCCACGTTACACATGCACACACATGCCTGTGCACTAACACACAGCTGCGTCCTTGACTCGTAAGGTGATGTACTGATTATAAATTAACACTTGTAAGCCTGCTGATCTGTTTTTATATAGTCTGAGTCATTCCTTGGTGTTCAGTGTCTAATGTTGGAGAGGCGATGAGAGGAGAGGAGAGGAGAGGAAAAGAGAGGAGAGGAGAGGAGAGTATACGAGAGGAGAAGAGAGGAAAAAGAGAGGAGAGGAGAGGAGAGGAAAAGAAACGAAAGGAGAGGAAAGTCGCACTGCTCCAGGTCCTTCTTTGATGCATCGAGGCTTTGAAGTCAATACTGATGCAATTTAGGGCCAGAGGCAGAGGCAGACCTACAAACCATTTAATTAGCACCCTGCCATGGCTCCTGACATGAGAGCGCATCAGTAACAAAGACAAAATGCTTCCACCTCTCTCATTCGCTCCCCAGTAAGACGAGGCGTCAGTGTAAAAGAATAAACAGCTAAAATATAACAGCCTAACAGCAATGCCGGGAGAAAGGGGGCTTCAGTGAAAATCCTGAGTCAGCAACATAATTATACCAAGCAAAAAAAAAAAAAGAAAGAAAGAAAAGAAAAAGCACCCCTGAAACAATATCTACAAGTATGCATTTCATGTATGCATATATTTAACTATACTGTATGTTATCTATCTATCTGGCTATCTTTTAAATAGTCCTAACATGATTTTTTTTTTTTTTTATTGTTACCTCCCTCTGCCTTTCCGCCCATCTGTCCTTGCCTAGAGTTCACTCACCCTCATAAACAATAATATCTTTCTTCCTCCCTCCCTCCCTTCGCCTCCGATATCACCTGCAATAGTCCCCTAGTGATCTCATGGAAACTGTGAGCAGTGAGCAGTGGGTTGGTGGAGGTGAAGTGTTGTAGGGACACTGTGCGACCGTCCCATCCCAGGAAACAGAATCCCAGTGGGGGTAAACGGATCTGAAACGCAGCTTAGCAGATGGTCCTGCACTCTGCTGACTCCTGTGATAAGCAATTAGACGCACAATTATGACACGAGTGACAAAAGCATATTCAGAATGAACCTGAGACCACGTCTGTGGCTGGGTTTCAAATCAGCACAGGAGTCAGGGGGAGGTCAATAAAGGCTTGAAATATGAAGCATATAATACAGCAATGACAAACAATGCCTACACGCAAGAACACACACACGCACACACAGGCGCAAAACCAAAAGCTGGCACTAAATCGTGCAACCTCTGTGAAGTACTGCACAGCACAGTAGGGGGGTGTTTCCCATTAATATAAAACATTATGTGACAGCTGGTTTTTGTTGCCTCTTAGTTCAATTTTAAGGGGGAGTGCAGCCATATCATCCATCTTCCAGCACTGATGTTGCTGCAATAACAAGCTGTCCACCCTATGAAGCAGAGGTAGGAATGGAGTCAGCCCCATCTCCTCTGATCCTTTCACTCCCACACTCTCTCTCTCTCTGACTCAGACCTGCTGATGTATAGATGGTAAAACAGACAGAGCAGAGGAGAGAAAGGTAGCACTGTAAATAATTTCACAGAGCACGCCAGCGATGAGATAGTGTTAGATGTTAATACTGTGATAGTTTATTAATCCCCATAGGAACATTCTCTTTTTCTTGTGGATGGGATTCGTTGCCTTGCAAGTCCATCCATATTATATCTGTCTCACACTGGCACTGCAGGATTTTTCAAAGTATTCCTCTTGACTGAACAGCAACAGCACTGCAAGCATATAAAAACTGGAACTTTTACAATGGCTACGTCTCGACATGAGAAAGCGATTAAGCTCCCTCTGCGCCACAATAATGCATCTCCGAATCGATAGGAGAACACAGGAAAGTAATCGTTTTATCACACTAATGCTAATCAATAGCATCTTCACTCGGTACAAATCGCAGTAATGTCCCCTGTCCATAATCCTGTTTTTTTGGGGATGCTTTAAGAAATGTGTCTGGCGATGATAATGGTGTTAGATCCAGCTGGATCAATGTGATGCTGCAAGTTCTGATCCATTAGGTGTGCGTCACTCCACAGGCTCTGAGTCACTCCTGGTCCCTCCCTGAGACCACAGCAGGCAGCCATGACAATGACAAGCCAGGAAGAATGCTGTCTGGGAGGTGACAGGGGGCTCCAAATGACAAACACTAAAATGTCTGTATCCTCTGTGATGGCCTACTTAGGTCTCAACACTATTTGCACACAATTTTCTGCCTGTCCGTGCGCCTATTTGCCTGTCGACTGTGTTCGGTGGCTGTCTGTCTCTCTGGCTGTCAGTCTATCTGCCTGCAGTCGAACGCGCTTGCGACTGTAAATGTAATCTCATTTCTGACTACCCCATCATTCCTAAGCCTGTGGTTTCAGCAGAGCATAAATAATCGCGCTGTAAAAAGTAAACAGAATGTCATTATTGCAGTCGCTTTCTCAAACTTAAGAAAGGCCATATTTTAATTACCTAATAGCACAGACTGCTTGTTCAAAAGCCACGGTGCGTTTTGTTGTAATTAGCTGAGTGATTTTGCTTTTCCTGACAACACACCCGAAGGGGTTTGCTACAAAAGATGTACACGCAAACAACAGGTTTCTGCAACAAAGGAGGGAGTATAATACTATGAAACAAAACTTTATTTCTTTGTATCATTCACTGGAGTTGTAGGGGCGTGATTTGATTTGTGAGTGTTTTTCAAATGAATGGGCTGATTCTGTCATCTCGCTCCAGAGCGAGGAAAAAGAATGAGCCTGTAATGTCGCCGCAGTGTCTCGGCTACACGGCCCTGTACTGTAAATAACAGGTAACAGGTGACTCCAATAAGGATAAGTGAAACATCACTCCTGTGTCTGCTGTCCTGACCTTTTCGGCAGCAGAACTGGTGGTGGAAGGGTGGGAGGGACAAAGGCCATGATGGAGGGAGCGGCTGAAGATGGGGCTAGGTCATTGGCTTTATTGTAATAAAACTCCAGGTAGCAAATGGGTGGGCTAATAGATGGGGGAGAGAAAAGAACGAGGGATGGTGAGTCATCCCACAGTACAAATTAGAATTATGACAGGCCCTAAAGAGGGCTGCAGGGAAAATCATTCAAGAGGACAAATTGAGACTAAATTGAGGGCTACCATTTCAAAGTTGTAAAACTTTCCCTGGTGTGCTGCAAATTGAACCCTGCACAAATTGAACCCCTGCTAACTCACTGGATGTTAGCAGAGGAGGAAAGTAGAGCAGCAATCACAACCACCATAACCACACAACATGCAGCGAGCGCACTTCTCCATCAAGTGATACTGCCATTTTTTTTTTTTTGCAGCCTTGGTTTACGTTTCAAATACAATTGTCTAGATCTTTCTCGTCTGGTTTATCTTACAGTTAAAGAACCCTAGCTGTAACTCTAGCTGTAGCCCCTTCTCCTACTCTGACTTGACAGAACTTGAACTGTTGAGTGTCTTCAGGATAACATAATACACTGGCTTCCACTTGTGTGTGCCTGCTCAGATATGCAGCACTATGTCTGCTTGCTAAGTGAGGAAGCAGTGTGTGAATTTATACCAGCTGAAATGATGAAGCATGATGGCAGGGCTCCCTGTTGGTTTTGTTTCCTCCTATGACACCCTGCTTTCCCTCTCCTCCCTCCTCCTCTTGCTACGCTCCGCCACCGCTCAGCAGATGACTTGTATTTCTTATGTGGCGGCAGCCCAGGAGAACCAAGCCAGCACGGCTGACTTCACAAAGCACAACTGTCACTTTAATATGAAAATATATTTTACTGTAAATCTCAGTGAAATGTAACAGACTTAAACCAGGCAATGAAAATCATTTGATTGAAAAAGTTAAGCTACTGGAAAAACTGAGCAATTGCTTAACATGACTATAACATCTGCCTCCCAAACTATCCGAAATAAAAATGTCAGTCATTACACCATTCACTTTTAATATTCTGTCAAAATGACAGTGCTGAAAATCTAAAAGGATACAGGACTGATCTCTTTTTCCAGTACACCGTGAACACATAAAGAACCGAAGCTACAGCTCCAAATGTTTTGCTTTGCTTTGACCATCACAGCTGAACTAAAATTAAACCAAAACAAAGCTAGACAGAAAATAGCATGCCTTATCTAAAAACTACATGAAACAGAAGTCAAAACTGGATAGCCTGATAGGGGGTTATGGGAAAAGCCACACCCATGACTCCCTGGCTGGGTCCAACTAGTGCTGTGACTCACCTATCCCTGCATCCTCTGTCTATTCATATTTTGATATGAATACATATATTTTTATTTATTTATATATTTTTTAGAGTATATCTTCTTTACAGAGCAGTTCCCTTTTCTACACAGTGCCCAGTAGCTGTGGATTTATATTACATCCCTATAGTAAATGTGTAAAGGGAACTTTAGCTGGCACCACACCCATCCACACTCTCTGTCTCTCACTCTCTGCAGTGCTTGTCCCCTGTGGTCCCTCCAGCATAAACAGCCATTCGTCATCCTTCAGAGGGCTTAAGTCAATGCCAATTGGATTGCCATCGACTGAACTGATAAATTATGGCAAACGACAAATGAATAAGCTGTACAGCTAGCCCAACTCAGGAGCTGGGTGGAAACAGGGAGACAATGAGACAGCCTGGGGGGTTCAGAGGGCACCGAGTTTGAGTAAAGGGAATATGAGCCAACTGGCTTGGAAATTGAGTTCCATTATGGAGGAACATACTGGATGTTGAAGGGAGAGGTGAAAAATTGATGGATTCATCTCCGTCTGCTGCTATTAATTTAGGATCTTATTTACAGAGCAATTGGGTTGCGGAGCATGTAGTTGTTTCCTAGGGAGATGCTCTCTGTTGCTGGTTGTTTTTTCCTCACATCAGCTCCAGACAGGCACCCCAGGCACATACTTAAAGTATAATTTCACCACTGGAATCGCTTGCTTTATGTGACAACTGGAAGTTTCCACAGTGTAAATAGGAAAATATTTTTGTTTAATTGGTGAAATATAACCTAACTATCCTAACTGAAAATACTACAACACCCAGCACACACTACACACCTGCTTCTCCCAGTAAGGGTGCGGTCGGGGGGTGGTGGTGGTGGTTGGCAGGCAGGGGGTGAGAGTGAGGTTTTTTGTCACATTCTAAAAACAGCGAGGCACGTGGACAAATTTTTTTAGTGGTCGCCTCATGCAAATTTTACTGACATGATAAAAACTAGAATGAAAGACACACACCCCAAAAGTACAAAGACATGAGTTTCAGATAGAAAATTCATTAACAATCAGTGACAGTGCAGATCCTAGTCACTGACCTGTTATCTGAATGACCAAAGGTAAGCATGCATTTTAGTGTCATGATTAGCAGTGACGGAGGCTACTAACACCTGCCTTGCTTTTATTTCTCATTTCATTTTTTGATATTTGATGATGTGATGTTGCAAGCAACTCCAAGCCGATCAGAATAACAAAGGACGAAGCTCACTGCACAGAACCTATCCTATTTTCAACTTTTCTACTTGGAGCATATGCAGAAAAAAGCTACACATGAGGCATACTGTAGATAGTAGAGTTCTAAGGCATGTGGTCTCGCTAAAACGAATAAACATGCCCATTCACAGTTAAAAAAAAAAAAAAAAAAAAGCTTACGAAAGCTCCCTAAGACAGACACTCTGGGGATTGCGGGGTGTGTGTGTTTCCATACATGCACTTGGATGTCTACACCCTCCAAGGTATTCTTGTGTATCTTCCTGTTTGTGTGTGGATGTATGTGTGATTTCACACAGCACCTTTATAGCAGCAAAACACAGCATTACTCCCCTTGGGTGGATTGAACAGTTTGCTGTAAACGGCCTTGTGGCAACACACTGCCTGAAATGTTGTATCTCATAAGAAAAGACAGGGCTCGAAATACCAACCTGCAATTTGCAGAAAATGTTTCAAGATTGCAGAAAAAAATAAAAACAACTTGCAATTTTGCAGGCAAAAAAAAATCCAGGTAATTTTGTCCTTTTCCACCCAATCTGGCTTGTAATAGGTCCAGTAAAGAATAAAGATGGTTATAAACAGTTTTCAGTGTGATTTCTTCTTAATAAAATCTGCAAATACCCATAAAATATCTGGTGTGGAAGACGCAGGTAGCGCTCTGTTCACTTCCGTGTTGTCAGCAGCTCTCCATCCCGGTATGCTGATGAGTCATGTGACACTTACGTCGGTGAACATAGGAGCCCTTCGGAAACTTGCGGCAAGAAAAAAAAAGTCCCGAACTGAGATTTGAAATTATCAGTCTTTAATTCACACAATGTAAACTACATTCTTAAGATGTACAAAGCCATGTATGATGCTGTTGTTAGCTTTGCCAGGCTAGGTAGGTTATAGTAGGGCAGGAATAACAGCTTGGGTATTTGCAGAAACTTTTTCCAGATTGCAGAATTTGTTTTTGACAACTTGCAATTTTGCAGAAAACAGAAAAAAAAGTATTTCGAGCCCTGAAAGACAAATGCTGCATATTAGTTGTATGTACTGGGATGAGACTATTGTCACGCTGGATGGTGACAAGGGAAGTTGCACTGTGTTGACAG
>OMLB01054683.1:0-42130 GCA_900302555.1 Myripristis jacobus
CAAAAGAAGCTGCTTTGATGTTCAAACATAAAAGTACTCCTAACACACACACACACACACACACACACACACACACACACACACACACACACACACACACACACAGGTAAAACCCACACAGGAGACATAATATGGACTCTTTGTGGGTGCAGGATGCCATTAAATGAGCCAGAACACAGTGATTGAGTCCCATTTAATTTGACACCCATGTGGAGGCCCAGTCCTGTTTGGTCACATCTGGGCTGGCATGAACTCCTGCTCCAGCTTCCTGTTTTCCCTCTTGTTTGGGATTGTAGATCACTCTCACTTCATTTGTCCATCCATCAAAGACAGGTTTTAATGAGTGATGGATCTCATTGGGATGGAGAAAGCTAAAAAAAAAATTGTTGCAAATATATAGCTATCCTCATTCCACAGATTTGCCTCCAACACAATAAGTGTGCGCCATAATGATGATAATTTTCCAGAAATTTGGGTTTCCTGACAAACTGTAATAGTTATTCAGCACTATCTTATTTATCGCAAGACAGCTGTAAACCACATGACAAGCTGTTCTGGATTTCCTTTCCTTGCCTGCATGCTTGTATCTCATCAATGCTTCTTATGTAATTTCTTCTGTGAATGATTAGAGTAATTCACAACATTTTCATACAAATAAATATCCATTTTGTTACTCTGTCACTGACTGATCCACACTGAGCACAATAGTTACTAACATCTGCCGCATGCAACAGATTTTTTTTCATTGCTTGCATGGGTTTTCAATTGGTGTGTATGGAAATGAATTTCTGTATATGTTTAGTGCCCCATAACTCATCAAAAACAAGCTATGTCTTGTGCAAAAACAAGCCAAATGGTCATCCAATATGGAAATGTGAGTCAGAAATTCAGATATCATTTAAGAGCTCCAGCTTCTCCAATTTCAGTTCAAATAATGCCAGCACCAGCGTTAACAAGTTGCTCTATGAAAATGAAATTAGAACAAAATATTTTTTTTATTTACCTCGAAATGGAAAAAACAACAACATGAAAATATCAGATGTAAACTACTGGGCACAAATAAATATAAATGTGCCCCTCTTTCGCCAACAACCTTAAAGACAACTGAGCTGCTTTCATGAGACTATGACAGCTGAATATCCCTCTTGTACATTTTTAATCACTGCGATAACACAGCGTTCACAATGTAACCTTGGGAGAAATGAATGCTTTCAAGAAGAAGAAACTCTTCATTTCCTCCACTGGGAACATCAAGGAAGAGAGCGTTTATTTTCCTGAGCTGACACAGTAAATACTGTGTTGGTGAAATTTTATACATGATACTCTGATGTCCTGCTCTACAAAATCAGCATGGAGCTACGCTACACATGATCAAGCCACAGAGAGCTGACAGAAACACTTAAGTACAGAGAGTTGTTGCTGTGGAAATGACACACCGTGTTGGCTAGCCTCAGTGGTGGAAACTGGCAGGTTTCAGAACGTTTCAGGCCAGAGGCATTGACTCTCTTTTGAAGTATTTGCAAGTTTCAATTCATGTGGTCATACATAACTCACCTGTAGTGCACCGAATCTCTAACAATCACGTTAGTTAAGAAGATAGCATGCCGCAGTCCTCATTTATGAGCTTTACCATTGACATACTTGAGGCATAGTTTATCCTTTATATTGTTTCAGGTTTAAAGTTAATGCAATAACCTTTTCCTGACCCCTTTCCCTAACCTTAAGCAGCAAACATTTGCAATGAGCACATGTTACACAACGTTTGTGCATGGGTGAACGTTGAAACACAGAGAGCAGAGGAGAGTGTGAGCATAAATGACAGTAACGAGTAATATTTGAACTGACACAGAGCATTAACATTAATACATACATTGTATCATTAGAATGGAACAGAGAACACACATGATCTCTCTACAGAGAGCATGAGAGAGAGAGAACCCAGCCAAAGTCATTGCTGTGAAACAGGAAAAAAAAACAATAAAAAAAGAGTGCAGTACAGTTTTTTGTCGATTGCAGTATTGAGTGCTTGCTCAACATAGTAAAATATATTGCGGTCAGTGAGTCTAAATGCTATGAAAGGATCAGTATATTTGATTCTAAATACTTACTACTAACTAGACGATTGCTGACATTGTTACACAGCCCTGATATTTATGATGAAGACAGAGTTACAGGCTGACGTGAAATCCATGGTTGTAAAATTATGAACATTTCAGAAGATTTCCACTAGCACTGAGGCTATCTGCTGCTGACTGGTTGCATAACCAGAGGGAAAAATCATCATTTATCAAAATGAATGATTTGTAGGAGATTTGCTGTTAAGAAGATAGCTTTGCACATCGTGTGACCAATATAGCAGCAGCTCTTGGTTCTGGTTTGGTAATTATTATTATTGTTTTTGTTGCACCTCCAATCAAAGTAAATTAAACTAGTGCACATGAAGGAGCCCTGATGGCTCCACCACCCCCCTAAACCGCCCTGCCAAAACTTCTCTGTTCTTCATCAGTTATTTAAGTTGGTGCAACTGATAATTTTAGTCATGAGTAAACTGAAATTGAAATTGATGTTCTACGCCTATGCCCTCAGCCTATGTTTGAACTAATGCATCAGGCTGCTGGTGTGTTGGTTTTTGATGGCCACAGTTTCAAGCTTTAGCATAACAAATGACATCAGCTGCCCTCTCAGAAGCCTCTGCCTGTTACATCCATTCAGTGTACCAAATAATACATCTTGCCACATCGTCTCAAACCTCTGTTTAAAAACATCTATAAAAAGACACTTTTACAGCCACAATTGCCAGTTCCCTACTTGCTGTGTGGCTATATTTAACCCAGTATTGTATAAATAGGGCAGATACAGCTGGCTAAATGTCCTTTTGGAAAACATTCTAACCTAGAGTAAAAAAAAAAAAAAAAAGTGAATTGTGGCTGTTGAAATGGACAAGTGAAGTTCAGTTTTTGTCTCATTTTTTGTTTCCCTTGAATGAAGATACTCATATATTGAAATCACAGCGTTAAAAATATTTCATAATCAATGTCTGAGAGTCCTTGATTCTCTTTGCTTTTTTCCTTAATTTGATTTAAAAGATAACAAGGCTAGTGGACAGCCCTATCCATACTGCTGTAAAAAAACAGCACACAGTCAGCAGTGGACTTGTGATGCCCCACCACTGCCTCCAAGCCAAACCCTCGTTTTCAGGGCTGCCCTCCACTGACAGCACATGAGCAGTAATTTAAGTCTAAAACTGGGATGCTCCAAGCCACAGCAAAAATCACATATTGAACCAAGGCTCATTTTGTGGTGTGTGATTGTAGCCAGACTGCCTCAACCCAGAAATAACCCAAATATTCAATTTTAGGGTGAAGATTTTATTTACTTTGCATTTTTGGGGAGTTCAAGCCCATAGGTCTGAAACTCTATTATTTTTGTTAGAATTCTTCTGCCCTAAAACAATCCGTACACCCACCATCACTTATAGACCAAAATCTCTCCACCACTCAGGCAACAAAATTTACACCAATTGGCCAGATGGTGGTGCTGTAACAGTCAACCTACTGACTCCTGAACTGTCAGATCTAAAATCAAAAGAGTTTAACCTCAGATTCCTTGGCTAAACTCAAATCCACTGGACATGCAGATGTCCACTTCGTCTCAGTGCCATGCTTTGCAATAGCTGTATTACTGTTTGTTTTTTTTAAATCTATTTTTAAGTTTCCTCTACAAGCTTGCCTTCATTGCCACCAAATTTTATATGCAGCACATTTCAACTGCTTACATCATCTTTGTCTCACAAAATTTGATACTTGTACCATTTGGCCCTGGCTTACAAAAACAAGTTGATGGCAAAGACTAATCTTAACTGATTAACTGATTCTGTATACACATATATACTGTACATATACATTCAGAGGCCACTTTCTCAGGTCCACCTGTACAGTCTAATGCAGTTCAGTTCAACAGCTCTGCCAAAAATTCTACCTTTTAACAAAGTTTATCATGTTCAGTTTTTGTTGATATTGTGCAGAATGTGTAAATTTAATTCTGTATTTATTATTGAGGTTGTAGTTTGCAGAGGTCTTGTACTGGACTACATTATACTGAGAGGTGTTTATATTTTTTTGTCCTCCCTATTTATACACATGAGGGGGACAGAATATTAGAAACACACCTCAGTAAAATTCAGTCCAGAACAACAGCAGTACTAACTATGAGCTCAGTGCCAAACATAGAAATGAATGAACGCCTTTTATATGTGCCAACATGTTGTCACATATAAAAGTATATACAAGCATAAGCATGAGCACAATTTTTTCCAGTAGTAAGATGTTGGGCAGCATTTCCCCTGCAGCTGCAGGACAGTCCCTGAAATGTTCTGGTGTGTCGTACTGTATCAAATTTCATTGTTTATTGTGGAGGCAGACCTTTTCTCTTATGATGAGTCCATATTATTGTTGTCAGAACATTTGCCCTGTAAACTTTGTTCCCTCTAAAGGCCACTTGCGGTTATATATATTCTATTCTTTTCTGTTCTTAGTCTGGGTCAAGCAAAAGTCAACAAGTTTTGGAAAGAGCAGGGAAGCACAACAGAAAATATAGAAACCCCGACCCTGTTATTTCCCAGTGAAATATACAGTGAAAAGCATTTGCATTTGAATAGCAATGCATGGTTTAATATTTTGGCTCAATATTCATGTGATGTTTTGAATTTGAAACAGCACAGTGAGGTCTGAGCACAGGCTGTCAACTTTCAGATGAATGTAGTCTCAACTGCACTGAGGGAAAAATTCAAAAGCTGTCATCATTTTACTTTCAAAGTAATAACTGTTCAGTAACACAGTCAGACGACCCTTGGGACATGTTTGAGATGGGTGCACCCAGCAGATTTAATGGTATTTAATGTATGTATTTATCCCAGTGCTTTATGTGCTCAGTGAATATGCATATTAGTCCAGATCACATCCCTTTAGGGCCACCTTCTTATCATAATGTTACAAAGTAATGCCATTCAGTTATACTCCTATTCTCTCTGTTGAACTCAAAGTACTTTATCCTCCTCTATAGGCCATTCTACAGAACTACAACATCTTGTTGTGCTTTTCCCAGAGAAAGGGGGCTGATGAGACGTGCCTGTCCCCTCATGTGTTTGATGAAAGCCAGAGTGAGGGAAACAGAAAACAGACATAGGGACAGAGTGAACGAAAGAACCATCTCAAAAACAGCGAGCTGAAAATAACATTCATTATAATCTCAGTAACAGCTGTGGATGCACTGGAATTAATCCTGACTACAAAGTGAAGCAGAAACAAGGTTCTCTGATGTGAGCCAAAGAACGCTTGTTAAACTTCTACAAAATACCATATTGTTTATGGGCTGCTTTCATACACCATCACACTGGATCTGATGGAGCTAGGTATCCTTTAATAACACGCACTGGGTTTGCATCTACAGTATGTGGCAACCTAGCTTGCTGGGTGATGGGTGAGAGCAGGGGTGCACCAAACCCTCATGTTACATTTACATTACATTGGAATCACAACACAAGTCTACATAATACATACTGTAGCCCCCATTTCCACTGAGCCTCTTTTAAAAATGGAAAGTTCATCTGTTTTGAAAAAGAAATGTTGCTGCACATCCTTCAGAACATTTTTTCCACTTTCTGTCGCCATTCAAAATCGAATCGTGTTCTGGTCTGTATCGCTGTCATTCATTTTGAAGCTGTGAAGCTCCTGTTCTTGCAACAGGGAAAGAGTTTCACCAGATTGGGTGGATGTATTACACTTACCATTAACTGATTCTTACCAATGGGTAAGAATCACTTTAAGGTTGATTATGGCTTTGTTTTGTAAAGGTTAAGGTTAGCTTAAAACAAAATGGCAGTTATAGCAGGGGAAAAGAACAGGAATGGTGATATTTCTCTTTACCAATTAAATATTGATGGCTGAGGTTGGTTAAAGGTATGGTTTGGATCTGATTTGGGAGTTAGGGTTTAGGGTTAGTAGTGCTTATGGGTTAGGGCTAGGTTGGATGAGGGTTAGTATTGCTTGATGTCCTTTGTGTTTAGCTGTATGCTTTATGCTGAAATAAATCAACCAGTAGACACAAGCCACAGCTTATCTCCTGTGTCCTTATGTTTACAGATTGTTGTAGTGGCTTAGCTTGACTGTACTTCTCCTGTAGCAGGTGCATTATAGTCATTTGATTTCACTTGTGTAAATGGCAAGTTGTGTGTATACATTTGTGTGTGTGTGTCTGTGTGTATCTGTGTGTGTGTGTGTGTGTCTTGCATAATGCTTCAAAACATTCTGAATGAAAGCACCTGGAGCAACACAACAAAAAGCAGATGGCGGTTGTGTGAGGGTCCATATGTATGTGTGTGTGTGTCTGTGTGCCTGTGTGTGTTTGTGGTGGTGTGGTGTGGGGGAGGGGTGTGTGTGGGGTAATTATAAAAGAATTACTGCAAAGCATTGTAGTAACTTCACATATGGGGATAGATCGCAAACACTCTTGGAACCACATGATATGCACAAAAAACATATAATTGCTTACACACACATACATGCACACACACACACACACACACACACACACAGAAACGTTAAGTGTCTCTCCAAAGGAAAAGGACATTAGATTACGGTCTCATTCTTGGCTATGACTTGACTTGATGTGATGTGTGTGTGTGTGTGTGTGTGTGTGTGTGTGTGTGTGTTTGTGTGTGTGTGTTGTATATTTCAGACTTCTGGAAGACATTAGGAAACTCTTCCACTTCAATATGTTCAATAAGAATGAAGCAACCTGTCCAAGAGCATCTGGCAAGGTTTTAATCAGTGAAGCCGCCGCTCAGTTTCACCCACTTTTAATTGATTGTGGTTTGAAGGGTTTGGGGGTTTTGGCTGGTGTGATTACATGCTCAGTCAGACCTTCACAAGACAAACAGCTCCCACTGGAGTTGTGTAATGGTATGCCCCGGAACACTTTAACACTGGAGGAGGACCACAGTGTTGAAGAGGATGGGGGATGGGGTTTAGGTCATAAAGTAAATGGCTAACACACACATGCAAACTCATACATCAACACACACTTGCAATTTTTTTTTTTTATCATGTTGCATTATTCCATTGAAATATTAATCCCAATCCTTTACCTATCATGTGATATGAAGTTCTACGTTTTTCAATAACCAAATCAAAGCGCTTCCACCACTAATGTAAGTTTTTAGTCTGGCACTTAAAATCATCTGATGCAATTAATACGTGAAACAAACTTGAAAAAATATTGTGCTATATTGCTATTAAATGACCCATTTGCAATCACTGTACATGTTTGGCTGTGGCATGGACTATGGAATGATTTTTGTGTCTTTATGAGGCAAACAAACAGACTAGGTCTGCAATGAAAAATTGAAAACTATCAACTTCGCACACAAAAAAGAGCAATTGCAAGTAAAATAAATTTGTAATAAAATTTGGATCAAATACTTTTGCTTGCAAATCCAAAAGTTTTGCTTGCTGTTGAGCTGAATCTTGTGGGCGGGGCCTACACTGAGAGGTGTAAGACACATTTCTACTGGCCAAGCTCGATCAGAGTGACAACTTGGCAAGAGTCCTGTCCACAAGGTGGGGGTAATATGAGTACATTAGAACTGTGGCTGTTGCCAAGCTGTCACTCAAGTCGAGACTGACCAATAAAGGCATGTCTTACATCTTTCAGGGTAGGCACACAAGATTGAGCTCAACAGCAAGCAAATTTTGGATTTGCAAGCAAAACTTTTGGATTTGCAAACAAAAGTTTTTGATTTCCATTTTAATAACAAATTTATTTTACTTACAACAAAATAATTTTCGATTGCAGTGTTGTAGTTTTGCTCTCAAATCTGTTTTTTCATTGCAAACCTCTTTTGTTTTACTGCATGATAAAGAAAGAAAAATCACTCCATAAAAACATTACTTTGCTCATGACTTTCCACTTCCATCCTAATTTCTGGGTCTCTTGTTCTTTCTCTCTAGTCCAAGGAAGAGAGTAGAAGAAGTCAGTGGGAACTGAAAACTGAAATGCAGAGAGTTAAGAAAACTTCTATGATATCCATAAATCTATTTCCCCATCCTTGCACAGATGAATCCTTTTAAGGCCATGACAACTGTAACATGGCTATGATGCATGGGCGACATTATGAAGCAATGCAGATGGAAAATTGCCTCGCAGCAGAGATGGGAACTACAATCGCGAGTGAAATTCCCCATCTGCATTGGCTCTAAATGTTGCCTGGGGATGGTAGCTGTTACATGTATACAGCTTCTTATGCACTGTGTGCTGAACTGTCCTCTGTCACCTTGTGGAGTGAAAATACAGCAGCTTGAGTTTTAGTCAAGCAGCCAACACTGCAGGTGAATTTTGAAGCCAATATGTATCCCAACTTGTTAGGTTTAACTCAACCAACGAGATTATTTATGTATTCAGAGCAGCTCTAAAATGAACTCAATTAACTAAAATTCCAGTCTGAGAAAAATGCTTGGCAGGGAAATTTTACAGGTTATATTTGGTGGACTAAGCTCTGCAACACCAGTAGAGGCAACACGAAAACGAGACAACACGAAGGTCATTATTTTTCAATAGTAGACCACCTCGCTTACACAGCATAATACCGCTGTCTGGGTGAAAACTCATTTCAGACTGGCCAGAGGCTGTGTGTTAAAACCACAGAACTTGAATGGAGTAGAAAGGTCACTGCTGAGTTTGCTATGGTCATTTGGCTGGTACAGAATAAAATGGTGATTCTAAGTTTTTTGCTACAGTGGCAAGAAGGCCCGTAAAGTGCATCACACTTGCTTGAGAAATGTGTAGAAGTGCTGTTATGTGTAGAAGCAGACATTACTAAAAGAATAGTGAACATTTGAATCAGTTTTTCTTGTTGTGTTACATATGTGCTTAGACAACAGTCAAAAGTCAAGTGAAATCTGACATTAGCAACAAGGTATAGCAAACAAGTTTATACAAGGCATAAAAGTGTTTGCTAACTTTGAATGGTTAACATAAATGAAACAGAAATGCCAATGAGAGAGTCAGCAGCTCACCTGAAATTGATCTATATGGTACTGGGCAAGATACCATTGCAGTGGTTGATTTGAATGGGAAAGGGCGTTCTACTCAATTCAAGTTCTGTAATAGAAATAAAATATAATTAATATAGGTTATCTGCCAGCCACCAGCCCCTATTTTGTGCTTTAAATAGAGATTACCTCAAACCTGTTGGGATTGTTTTCTACCAGTTAATATTAGTGTGACATTAACATCAACACTGAGCCAGCCACCAAGTCCTTGTGCTGCCATGATGGCTCAGTAGTTAGTGCTGTTGCCTCAAGCAGGAAGGTCTGGGGTTCAAATCCTAATCAGGGCAGGGCCTCTCTGTGTAGGGTTTGCATGTTCTCCCTGTGTTTGTGTGCTTTTTGCTCTGGTTTCCCCCACCATCAAAAACATGTAGGCTGGGCTCATTGTCCTGTCAGTGCCCCTGACCAAGGTGCAGCTATAGAACTGGTGTAGAACAGGCTTGGTCCCTGGGCACTGCAGGTCGGCTGCCTGCTGCTCCTAATAGTTAGGATCGGTCAAAATGCAGAGAATTTTTCTACAGCATCGGTAAAAGTTAACCCTTAACCCTCAGCCGAGCCATTTTTGTGTAGATATGTGCTGTGTTTAATCGGTTTTTGCAAATCCACAATGTCTACAGTACAATCGCTCAAGCTGAATAGCCAAATCATCTCTGTTGCTAGGCTGTCTACCATGTAGCCAATGGAAATGATGTGCGTAGAAAATGTTTATTAAAATGAGTATTGCTCTCTAAATTAGGCTAATTATCATTCCTGGTTTTTTATTGTTGCCATGTGACCATGGTACAAGTGGGATGATCCGCTCTGAGGTGTGCATGGAGGGTTTTAATGCATCCCACAGAGGCTGTGCTTTGCTTTGCATGGTTCTTTGACTCAACATTGTGCATTAAAACCCTTTATGATATGCCTAAGTTGAATATGAGATTCTGATTTGTCAGTTAAAGCAATCTTGCAACAGGTCATTTGTTGATTTTCTAACTGCTGGTCCTGATACACTGGTGTGTCTCAGCGTGGAGACAGGTGTGCTGTCCGAGGGCTGCATCAGTGGATTCTTTTGTCATTGACAGAAGATGGAAAATGTTAAATTATGAAGTGCAATGCTATTTCAACACTCATCATCTGACCTAAAGCGCCATTACCCATGATGCCCTGCAAAAGTGATGATGCACAGGAGCAGCTTTCTTAGCTAGCTGACAACAAAGACACATTTTTAAAACCAAGGGCAGCTGATGTGCTGCCTAAATACAATAGAAGTCATAGTCTAAATCCAAAAAAAAAGAAAACAAACAAAAACAAAAAAATGACAAGTATGATGAATTACAAATGTCAAGTCAAGTTGTATTGGTCATTCTTCCCATTACAGTGTGGAAGAAAAAGAAGGCAATATAGTTCAACACATTCTTTGCCTGGAAAAGTTGTCATGTAACATCCAATTTGGGTTATTTCTTATGAATACACTGTTGTCAAGCTGTGGCCTCATCACCATACCTGCTCATTTAGGCAGAGAGGAGATCTGATGCTGTCACCTGATTGGAGGGAAGAATCTTGTTCAACTTGTCCCCATCTGTGCTGGTTGGAGCCTTGGAGCGGCAGTAAAGCTTCATGAAGCGTAATTGAAACACGTACTGTGAGGAGGCCGCAGTTTTTCTTCTATTCAGGAAAAACTGACCACAGAATGTCTTATTTGACCAGAGTATTGAACAAAGCCACACATAAAGAGCAATATAAGCATTCACTGGAACTGAGATGAGTGACTCACAGGGCATCAGCTGACCTCGCTGCATCTGGGACACGACAAACCAATTCAACACTTGGTGCCGCGCTGCTTGAAAGAGATCAGTGCTGTGTTTGGAGTTTTGTGTTCTCATTCCAGGCACAGCGTGAACTCAAAGTAATTACACAGATTCCTCCTCAAACGACAGAGCCTAATCCAAGGCAATATAAAAGGCAACCAAATAATGTCATTGTTAGATGAATTGCTCTGAGTAAATTGCATTAATGCAATTACTTTTTGCAATGATTTGGAACAGCGCACTGTTTTGGTCACTTTGGGAAAATTCCTTTGCAAGCACACGCACGCACACACACACACACACACACACACACACACACACACACACACACACAGAAAAACAAGCCTGTTAACATGCTGTTCAGGCGGTAAAGAGAATCAGGTATTCTCGACCTGCTGTGTGGCATAATGGTAAATGTTGGTGCATATCGTCCTCTAGTGGAATAAACAAAAATTACATGACAGTGGCCCTCAAACCAGCACTGCAGAACCAATTACAGGCTTAATGCTGTGTTGAAACAGATCAACCTAAACAGGGTGTGTATCGAAGTGTGTGGCCCGTAATCAGATCAGGTGTGCAAAGAGCTGGAGGCAAAACACACAGGACAAGGTTCAGCACCTCTGATCTGTGGTAGCCTACTATCATGACTGTGAGTGTATGTCCCACTAATGTCAGCTGTCTTGAAGTTTTCAAAACAGTGCCAGTGGCTTTGGGTAGAACATGCAGGATTAAAGTCCTGGTTCAGCTCTTATCAGCTTGTACACATGGCATCATGATGTGCTAACAGGCTGCAGTGTACAATAATACTGCTGCGTTCTGCAGCTCCCAAAATAATTCCAAATTACCACTTTTTTAAATCGTTGGTGTTGGAGGCCCACTGCTTGATGACTGCCTCCTTAAGCTCTATCATTTTTTGATAAAGACCTCCTGTCTCCTCCCTAAATTCCCTGAATTTGATGGCTTACTGGTTGACAGGACTGAGAGACTCTGCAGCTCAACCTGGAGCTCTTCAATGCACTTCTCTCCAGCCTGGCTCTTCTGGCAGACTCTGTCCTCCTGAGTGACATTTACCTTCTCAGCTGTTTCACTGTGAACTTGAGAAAAAAAAACAGACCTATGCCAGACAAGGCAGACCTGTGTGTAATTCTTATTTGTACTACATTATTACCTTCCAGGGTTACCAGCATCTACAATGTGACTTCCACATCGTCTGACCTCTGTTTGTGTATTTCAGTAAGTGACATTGTTCTACACACATTCTGAACTCTGCCATGCAAAACATGACATCATCATAACATCAAGCAAGCATTGTGTTCAATTGTGATTAGTCAGTTAACCAGGGTCTCTGCAGGTCCAAAGTCCAAAGAAATGTCTTACATTCAGTTTTACAAATATTAGGCCTTAAATATTAGTATTGATTTGAATTGCTGACTTCTTAATGTCAGCATAACATTTTTTTTTCTAATTTCATTTATCTGTCTTTTTTTTAATATTTCAGTTCTTCTGTATCAAAATCAGCATTTCTGACATTGTTGATCTCTAAATCTTTTGAACCTGATACTGACTTTGCATTGACCTACCGCACTTGGCCTGTTGGGAAAACAGCTATACCAGATGAATCCAACTGTGTTTATAGTACATGTAATAATATGTGTTATCATGACTAGCTGAGACCAATGCAAGAAAATCCTTATGCTTACTTGTCACAATTTTTGTAGAGAAAAGAAATGGCTGGAATTACTGTACCAGCTGCTACAATATTTAAATACTAACTAAATATCCTTGAGTCTTAATCAAAAAAATGTTCTATAAAGGTCTTAAAAAGCATTAAACTGAAGTCTGTCATACCTGTAGACACCATGAGGAGGGTTTCAGGAAGTATGCTTAAATGCAGTGTCACAATTATTTGTTAGACTTTGCAAAGAACTGTCAAAGTATGAAACTTTAGACATAAAGCTCCAACTTCAGACCTATCGCTCTCACATCAAGTCTGGTTTCCCAACACATCACGGCTTGCCTCCCCCCATCCTTTGATCTTCATCAGTTTGCCTGCAGGGCTAACCGCTCGACTGAAGATGCCATTACTCTTCACACCACGCTGAGCCACCTGGAATACCCTGGAAACTATGTAAGACTGCTCTTCATAGATTATAGCATTCCAGGTGATTTATTTATTGTGTGTTGTATTGATGTATGATTGTTTTCTTTAATGATTTACTTTTCTTAAAAGATTAGAGAGGCTGCTCTCAGTAATGTCACTGCAGCAAATATTGTGGGACATTTTATCAGCAAAACTAATAAAAAAAAATCTGTACTGTAAGAATCAAACTCTTTTAGCTTCTGAAACATTTTTTTAGACAGCTGATAGAGCTCAGGATTTATCAGGAGGACAGCTGCTTTACTCCAAACAATTCATCTGTATGAACCTGGACTGTGTGTGTGTGAGTTTTTGGATGTGTAGAAGAACACAGAACATTAATCAATAAACAGTAGATTCTGACTGTTTCTGTCAGCATGTCTGGAGATTCAAATAATCAGTGAAGTAACACCTCTGTGCCTCTTGTGTAAGCACACACAACCTCTTGATGGGGAGACGCAGTTATCATCTCTGAAGTGGGGGGATCTCTGAAAGTATTTAATAAACTCAAAAAAGCTTTTTTTTTCACCCATTCACCATTAATTAGAATGTTAATTTTCACAGCCCAAACTGCCCGATCCATGGATTATCTGTGGGGCTTTTGGATATAATTGCAATCCATGCAGCACTTCTGTTTTGATTCATCTTGGTTTTGATGCTTGAAGAGCGGTTTTGCCAGAATGTCCTTCTAAAAGTCCTATTGAAGCTGCCATCAGTGAGCGAGCAGTATAATGTGTCAAAAACGCACTGACCACAACATTCAAATGTGCTTGAGGATGTGAGGGATGGTAAGATTTTGAAAGAAAAAAGCCTTCCTCAATCTCAGTTATCTTGTGTCAATCTCAGATGCCTTTGAAACTGTGAATCCTCTTGGATCTGGCAAAAAGCAACACAAGCTCCTTGCTGTGTGTGTGTGTGTTGCATTACGAATATGATACTTGCAATTTCTAATAGTGTTTTCTGTTTATTTTGTGTTGCATGAAACTTCCACCAAGGCAGACACTGAGGCCCAGATTTCCCTGCCTAGCACTCCAAGCCTCATCATACTCGGTAAAATCCCAGCACTAGACAATGCACAACACATGCTGACTTGTTTACTTCACCTATAAAGCATATTTATAGAATGGAATATTGAATATCAAGTAGTCACTGTGGGCTGTCTTGAATCCCTGACAAAAACAGTTTTGCTTACAAGTTTCATGGTAAACTTAGATTGCAGGTTTCAGCTAGTGATTTCCCTAGCCGTCGCTGATCCTGTGGAAAAAAGTGGGTCCATGCTTTTACAGCAGCAAAATGCTATCAAATGCTCTGTTTAAAAAGCTCACGCTTGTCATGCTGTATGATCTAAGTCTTCAGTATCCAGTTATGCGCTCAAGACCAAACACACAGATTTTTACTAAAACAAGTGCTTCACTTCTGTTCATTGATGCTTTGGAAACTGCACTGCACATGTGCATGGGCAAGCTGTGCATGAGAGGATTTTATGGAAGTGACCCGTGTAGCAAAGTTTTTATGTGCAGATCAGAGATGAGGCAGATCAGAAAAAGCTATTCCAATCCTTCTCTTGAATTTGAATTTCGCAGTTCTACCTGAATCCACAGGGTGGCACTGTAGCCCTCCTTAGGTCAGCTGAGCCCACCTCTCCTTGTTGGTGGGATGCAATTTGGCGGCACATCAGAGAAAGTTTGTTAATTTTGTTTATGTGGGCTCTTGTAAAATTATTAAACAGCAAACTTGTATTTTTACTTGCCATGCAAAAGATAGAAAAGAAAGCATGACTTTTATTAGCTCCATGTATAAAGGTAAGTCAAAATTTCATACACATTTCTTTTCTTGCTTTGTTATTTTACAATGATTTCTCGAGGACTGGTTTTATATGTAATAGAATACGCAGCTACTATATTCATTGCAATTCCCATCCTTTTTTCTTCACACAGCCATTACTGTGCTCACTGAAATCTTTTTGGCCCAATCTTTTGAAATATTTCACCATATGGCCTCTTGATCTTCATTACATCAGCACTGAAAGTTGTTGCAGAGTAGATAGATAGATAGATAGATAGATAGATAGATAGATAGATAGATAGATAGATAGATAGATATAGATAGATAGATAGATAGATATAGATATCTATCTATCTATATCTATAGATATAGACAGATAGATAGATAGATAGATATGTACACACACACACACACACACTCTCTCACCCAGTGGCCACTTTATTAGGTCCACCTATTAGGTGCAGTCTAATGCAATCCAATCCAACTGTTCTGCCAACCGTTTGTTTCCTTTAAAGTTTCCTCTCCTGCTGCCTATAATGCTCAGCTTGTCTTGTTGTCACAGTAATAGAGGTGTTCATTCACTTCTGTGTTTGGCATTTAGCTCATAGTTTGTGCTGCTGTTGGACTGGACTGCATTTTACTGAGAGCTGTTTCCAATATTCTGTCCCCCTCATGTATATAAATACAGGGCAAAAAATTATAAAAAATTAGAAACACCTCTCAATATAATGTAGTCCAGTGGAAGACCTCTGCAAACTACAACCTCAATTTACACGTTCTCCTCAATTTCAACAAAAATTTTGTTAAAAGGTAGAATTAATGGTGGAGCTGTTTAGACTGTGCAGGTGGACCAATAAAGTGGCCACCGGATATATTCATCTATTTAAATCTATCTATCTATCTCTCTATCTAGATCTATCTATTTATCTGTCTATCTATCTAACTAGATCTAGATCTATAGATAGATAGATCTAGATAGATAGATAGATAGATAGATATACAAACACACACTTTTCAGGTCATTTTCTTGTCATTTTTTCCTAGATTCTTGCTAATTTTTGGGTCACTTCTTGCTAATTGACTCATAACGATTTTCCCCATGTTTTTGAAAGAAATATGAATTCGAGGTTAATTGCTTCACTACTATGCTACTTGTATTTTGCTGGCCAGGACGCAGCTCTTCATTACAGTCCTACAGCGACAACTGACACTCAAAAATCATGCCCAAAAGCATCAAGTGCGTGTGCTTTTTAGCATATTCATGCTGACTTTATAATGAGATGTATGTATTTCATTTTCACTTAATCCATTACCTGATTCATTGAACTATATTGTTATTATTTTACACAGCATTGCATATTGATGGGCAGCAAAGAAGAAACAAAGATGCTAAACCATTTATTTTTCTTTACTAACATGTATCACAGAGCAAGCAAAAGAAAAAGAAATGCTCTGGGTACAGTTGTGGTTGGAGTGATCACTGGCTCTATTGAATTATAATGGAGAGCTACACCCATGCCGACAAGATTTAAGTAGAACTGTAGTAAGACAATTGATTTCAGTCTGAATCAGTCAGTACAGTGGAAAAAATGGCTGGAGTTATGTTTTAATTCCAAAAGTGTTTGTATATTATTTATAGTGGCCCTTAGGCAGCATTTAGGGTGTAAGATTTGGTGGTCGGGGTGTGAGGTGTGCTGCCCTGACTCTTTCTATCTTTGCATTGCACAGGTTGTGAGAGCCGGGGCAGCCACCTCAACTCCCCAAAAAAACTCGGGACAGATGACCTTTGGCTTAGAGACAGAGAGAGGCAAATTGAGGCGTTTGAAGAATGACGGTCGGGTCAGGCTGGAGAACGAGATGCGCCCCCCCTCCCTTCTCCCCCTTGGTCTTCACCTCCCCAACGACCTCTGAACCAAACTGGACCAACAACTTGTCCGATGAAAATTGTGTGAATTGTGTGAAATCTAAGACAAGGACTCTAATTGCTTGAGTGTTGCTTTGAGCCAATAAGGTTTGGTTGTCAGGGAACTCTAAAGCTTGAACACACTGCGAGTAACTTGGTTGATAGGTCACTCAATTCTGACTGGCTGAGGGCCATACGAGAGGCGGTACTTAGATTGCATCTACAAAGTTTTGAGCTGGACAAATAAACTATGTATTTATACAAAGAATGTGTTTTTTGCTAATTTGGTATAGACTTTGACATCAGTTTATTTAATATTGTGATTATGAGTTGCTATGAATTACTTGCAAACACTTATTAGGTAGTATTAATGGGAAATAATAATTAAAAGAAGATAATAGAATGACTTCAGAGCTCACAGTTGACCCAGTGGTGGATGCAACCTTTCTCCAAGTATCATTTCTAAGACAGTTATTCCTTTAGTATTTCAGAGGTGCAGAGAACTGGAAAGGTTTGAATGATTTAATCAACTTATTCATTTTGCACTTGCCATGTAGGACTATTGCTCATGAAACAAACTCATGTTGATAGGGAAACAAGGAAGCACTGTTGTTGATTGTGTTACTCGCAGTGTGGAAGCACAGCAAATGCTAAAAGTGCTATAAATGGCATGAAACTGTTGCACTCTTTTATGGACTTCCAAGTGTTGTTGTGACCCCTGTGCATCCTTGGTGGCCAAATCTCTTGTTCCACTTCTAACTGGATGAAGGAGGAGCCAGGTTTATGCTGGACTTTGGACTCACTGGGAAAACAGTAGTGAGCTTTTTCTGAGACAAGTGTATTCTCCCTTTTCTGTCCTAACTGAATCCTCTCTATGTCTCTAGGTGCTCACCCACATACTACATAAAACTGTTTTAGCTTTCGTTGGTACCAGGACCACACTTTTCTCTTTTGACCCGCTCATAATGCTTCTCATCACAGCTAATCAGTAGTATTGATTTAAGCCATTTCCCACCCAATCACCCTGTGTATTTCAACCTAAATTCCTTTAATTGCATATGCACTTGAACCTAGGCTCTCTCAGTTTCTAGTTTTGTGTTGTGTTTGTTGAGTAACTGGAGGAAAAGAAGTATTAGGAAACATCAGTGTTTTGTATAGAAAAGATAACCCTTTCTGGTGTATGACGTGTAGCGATTCAGTGATGCTACAATAAAATATCTGTTGAAGAAACAAAATAGGCTAGTTAACAGTAGTAGTAACTTAAAATGTTAGTACAAATGTCCTTAGTGTCTTTAGGCATATAGAAGTCTTCCTCTCTCTCTCCATATCTTGAAGTGACAGATAAACTGACACCTCCTCAGAAAGAAGCCCAGCTTTGTCTCCATGTCCCTGGTGGCCCATAGTCAGCGCTGTCAGCACAACAGCTGCTTTCTGGTCTGTCAGGGCTCATGACAAGTGTCACATCCTGCCCTCATATGTCACTCTGTTGCCCATCCAGGGCCCTATATGCATGCATTTGGGAGCAGTCAAACCCACACAGTTTGCTCCTTTTTCCCTTCTGGAAAGTCTGTCCAGGAATGAAGCCATGCTGGGTTTTTCTTTGGAGATGAGGAGATCCCTGTGCAGAGTGACTTGCTGACTCCTGATCAGCCCATTCCCTTCACTCATGCCCAGTCAGTTTAAAGGACTGCTTGTCAAAGCTCCGGTGCATGGCTAAATCTATTTACCCACATCTGTACATTCATTTTAACCTGAAAATAAGTGATGTGCTCTTGTAGAGTTTGAATGCCAGATAGCTTCGTAGTGTGATGATGTGTACAGTATTTATTGAAGAGGTCAGTCATCTTTTTTCTTTTTGTGCCTACTTACTTTATTATACAGTATATCATAAGCCTTCTTGTGTTGTGAACAGAGTTGAAGTCTTACTTGTGACATACTCTTTAAATGACTACCACTGTTTCTTTATTCACTACACATTTATTTGTTTACAGACATGCCTTTAAGGGATTAATTCTGATTAATTGTGTAATGTATGTAATGTATAACTGTGATATGAAGTAAGAATGTGAATGTTGCTGCTGTTGTGTATGTGAAGTGTCTCTGGCCCCCTAGCTCTCTAAAATTAAGCGGAGCTTTAATAAACTCTTGACTTTTTCACCTTATTGCCACAGTGATAAATGAGTGTCAGCCAGCTAATTAATTGTTCTGAAGGTGCAGCAGCGGCGGTCCGTTTGTGCGTGTAATGCCCTCTGTCATCTGTGATTTATCACCTGGGAAGTGGCCTTCTTGTTGGGGGTGGCTCAGACAAAACGTCACTACTCAGCCTGGTATACCACATACTAAACTGATCTGTCTGTTTCAGTCGGGCCTGGACTCTCCCACTGCACTCACTATGTGCATGGGATTTTAAAGGATCATCCCAGTGATTTTGGTTGTTTGGCCCATTTACTACAATTTAGCCACATTTTATAAGTTAACAAACCGTTTTACAAATCATGCAGGGTTAATAAAGATTTCACAACATATAATCAATATCCCTTGATTTTCAAATATGATTTTTTTGATTGAAATAGCCACCTTCTAATGTGCTGCTTCTACAGCACAGTCACAAACCACTTTTATGAACCACCAAGCTGTTAATTGGCTGTGCTTTATTTTTGTTTTATTTAATTGTTTTATTTAATTTTATTTAACCAGGCAAGTCATTAAGAACAAATGGTGGTGAAAGGCAAAGCCTCTTGAGTGGAGGGGGTATAGGGGCTAAAAAGAGAAAAATAAATGTTAAGAGGGCAGCACATTCCCAACTCACCCATCACTTACACTAACTGTTGTCTAACAAACATGTTAGACAACAAGCCTTACATAAAAGGCATGCAGTCTAGCACACAAACATCAGCAGGTACATCAAGCATACAAAACACAGGTCATAACAGACATGCAGTCTAGCACTAAAGCACTGGGCAGGTAGCAAGCCGACAACAGCATCAGGCAATACAGCAAGAGTAGCAAACAAGCAGGCAGAAAAACCAGGCAAAGCAAAACAGCAGCAGAAATAAAAGAGGAAGATGAAGGGACAAACAGAAAGCAGCAGACAAACCAAGGTGAGGGAATATTGCTGGGTCAGAGTTAGGGTTAAAGGGTTAATGTTGCCAGTTGTTCATATTCAGTATATTTAATTTGAATCAGTTATATGCCATAAACTGTACTAAAGGTATTAGTATTTCAAACAGAATTATACTCTTGCTTTTTAAAGAGCAACTCTGCATTGAAACATAGTAGTAATGATAATATTAACATAATCATGACGTACATACTTGTCTGGAAACCAGTCAAAATATCTCAGTTCATCTTAGGTTCTTCATGTAATCAATAAATCTGCAATATATCCATTATATCAACAGTGAATGAAATTGACAGGCCAGTAAGACCTACATCAACCCAATCGTCAAACCAATAGACTAGTCTTATTGTATTAACTATAGTGTGGTTTTTTCCTGTTCTTTCGTGTACAATAAGGCTAACCACGCGACAATAGCGACACGTGTTTTCAGGTAGATAGATAATGTTTGCACTTTAAACAAGTGCAGCAGAAGATGGGGAAACAGAGATTTTCAGTGTTGGACACAGTGGCAGCGTCACTCGGTGGCGTCAGGGCGAGATGGAATCAGCTCACCGTGGCGAACTGTAAATGCCCCAATCCTTCATCGTCGGACCTGGGTCTTTGGAGACCAGACTGTGGCCGGTGACCAGAGATCAGCTTTACTACAGCTGTGCTCCGGTTAGGGGACGAGACTGAGGCCAAGAGACTAGAGGAAGGGAGGGGCGAAAGAAAGAAAGAGAAAAGCAAGCCGGGTGGTTCTGGAAGAGCAGTAACCTTTCCGATGATGAGTGCGTTTCCCATTACTGTTCTGACACTGGATCTAGGGAGATGATTTAATGGCGGCATTTTGTTTTTGCTGACTTCACCCTTTTTTCCCCCCCTATTAAAAGAGAAAACACAAGAGCCGGGGCTGAGGCTGTGTGGGAAGTGTGGCCAAGCAGCTAAAATCTATTACTCCCCAGCTTCTTCCCCTGCCTCTTTTATCCCACTGATTCCACCGCAGTGTGCGTCTGCTTGAATGCTTCCTTAGGTATCGGCTCTTCCTCCTCCTCCTCCTTACTGGTTTCCACATTTCATTCTTTTTTTACTGCATTTTGTTCCCACCTACTCTCATTTTTCAATGACTACACAATAAAGATGAATCGAAATCCCTAGGGGTGCGTCATATCCTAACTAATTAACTGATAGCTTACCTCGTCACACACATACACAGTCCAGCTTTAAGGGAATTGCAGTATGGTACACGGCGTTTGCGAGTACTGTTTGTGTCACAGGGGCCAAAGGACGTCATATAACAAGGTGCTGGCTGAGCAGACTTGAGTTTCTGGTTGGGTCAGATGCTGCAGGGCTAAGGTTTGTCCTGCGGAGGAGAGGGCACAGACCTGCTATTGATAGAAACCCAGCATGTCACCTCCTCCAGCTTTATGGCCAGTTCACTGGGGCCCCCTGCTGGAAATCTGAAGAAACATCCGTCACACAGAAAGTGCTAGCTGAGAGCTCAAGACATCCCTCCCCTTTTCCTTCCCTTCCCTTCCCTTCCCTTCCTTTCCCTTCCTCTCCACCCAGCAGTGAATGAGTTGTGTCCAAATGAGCTAATAAAGGTAGCTGTCCTGACAGGGCTCTCTCCATAGGCTTGACTCCAGCAGCCCATTCATTACTTCCCCTTCTTGTAAAACAATGGCTCCTTAATAATGTTGCAGTGACCCAACAGTAAATCAAAAAGTAGGAGGCTTGCAAAGTCCAATAATCCACTCCTTTCTATGGAAAGACACCGGCGCACTTTGTCATGGATGAGAGTCAATGGCTGAGCGCTTTGTGCCATATTGATTTTTGTCACGTGGCCACTCCCAAGGTAATTGCGTTGCCCACTTGTGATAAATTCACTGCCTTGTATCAGCCACTCGGGCTCAGACATCAGGGCCGCCGGAGAGAAAAGAAGTTTTGAGGCCACAAGCCCATTGTCAATACCTGGACTCCTTGTCTGTGGGCACAAAGCAGTTGTAAAGTAAGCAAGCATCAATACCCCACCAGGTTCAATGTCCTGTCATGAAGAGCCTTATTTGTTAGCCCAATTCTTCATTTTTATTTCTCTTACTGCTTTTGTTATCTGGTTTGATTTTGATAAGGAAGTGAAAACACAGACACTGATGAGGAAAGTTGTGCTAACTTAATGCTTTTGCAGCCTGATTGTGAATTTCCTTCTTGTAGTTAATCCACAAAGAGGCTAATCACAATTGGCAAGCAAGCAGATTATGCCCCAAACAAGTAAACAACATTTAATTACATTTAACAGACATATAAAACTTCATTTCCTTTTGTCTTTCTCTGTTGAAAGAGTGCTGTTATCTCTTATCTGATTCACAACACACTGTTTTTATGCTGATCAGCTGCCAGTGTGAATGCCGTAGACCGAAGAACTTAAAGGCTTGAAGCTCTAGCATTTGCTTTACATATATTCTGTATGCATGAAATTCTATTTGTCATCATATTTAAGCTATAAACCTGAACTCAGAACAGACTGTTTGGCTTTTAGAAATCAAGTTTATAATAACAGAAAGTTCATTTTCATATTGTAGTGGAATGAATGGAAACCAATGGCTGGATAAAAGGGAGGAAAGATGATATGGGAGTTCTAAAATACGACGGATTGCTTTGGGAAGAGATTAGCAGATATGTGAAGTTTATACATTTTGTAGATATTACACTAAACATGCAAAATCACTGGGATGGAGCAAATGATATCCAATTATTTGCTCCATTTTATAGAACAGAGATGGTTCAATTAGTATTCTTCTCGTTTCATTTTCACAAGTCTGACAAGCCCACATTTAGACACTTGATTTTGAATTATATCCCTCCAAATCATTGATCTAATATTGTGTTGTATATCTCTATCACTGTGTGATTAATTTAGCGGTGTTGCCAAGTCAGCGCATCCTTCTGCAGGCTGTGTGGGTGAGGGGAGGCTCCTCATGCGCCCGCAGGCTATGAAACCCATCGGAAAAAATAGGAAAATGTAGACAATTTGAAGAGGCGGGTGAGACGGGATGGGATGAGCCCAGTCTTGATACCTAGCTGTCAGTGCTCTCAGAGAGGAGGGGTCCCAGGGTGACGCCAGAGGGAAGGGGGCTCTGAGAACTTCACACAGAGATTAAACACCAGATGAAAGTGGACACAAATCGCCAACCGAGAGCAACATGTGTAGCAGACAAAAGCAATCAATAATGTCCCCTCCACCACCTCACCTCCAATAAGATTACATCAATCAATAACCTCTCTTATGAGTGATTGGATTTTGTCTGCCTCCAGAGTACAAGGGAGGAGGGGTGCTGCTCAATTTTCCCAATGATTAAAGCAAGGCCAAATTGCTTTGATAACATCAAGGACCTTGCTGTGGCGGGGTGTGTAAGGGCAGTGTTGGGAGCAGATAGGCTGGTGGCAGCAGGTGACTCAGACAGTGAAGCGACTGAGATGACTGGCTATATTACGTAGATCAGCCTGCCTGGAGGATGCACAATTATCTCCAAGCCTTTACCTTTGGTGGGTAAGTCAAAAGCTTTCAGTGTCTCTGTTTCCTCACTGCCTGTGTGCAGCCTAGTTGTTTCCATTTGGTGACGTAAGGAGCATGTGTGAAGGAAAAAAAAGTCTTTTCACAGGTAAAACTCACAGTATCTAAATTCTTCACTATATAGTCAAACTGGTAGTATGACTACAAAAAAAGATATTCACTATTTTTGCTTGTACTACTTATTGCCAGTGCTTCTTCTTTACCAGCTCTTGGCAGGTGAAACCAAAACTTAATTCTGGACACTACCGTGAGCCAGCATGCAGCCCACAATAGCTGCCTTCAGTCCAAAAACCGGTTCAGCTAGATGGTTGGCATCTGATTCAAATGCTCACACCAGCTGGGGAGATGTAGGTGGAGGAAGTGAAGGAGTGACGCAATCCCTCCTGCACCAGCAGCACTGAGCCCCTAAACTGCTGGAGTGGAGCTACAGTGGCTGCTGGTAGAAGCTGTGCTCACACTGGTCAGCTCCTAACATCAATATCTGGAGCTGTATGAATGTGAAGTTGGATATTGTTAGAAGAGATCATGGAGCTCAGTTTGCCAAGACACATAAAGGTTAAAAAGATGTCTTGTAATAATGTGTTCAAAAATAAAACAACAGCAAACTCATGTAATCTGCTTGTGTCTCTGTGGTGGCTGCTGCTGCTCTGGCACGGAGTGATGCAGGAAGTGAAGAAGTTACCAGATCTTTCCGGATGTTGATAACAGGAAAAATACAGTTATAAAGAGTCATTTGAGCAAAACTCAATCCGTGTGAACGCAGTATTTTAGTTTTGGAAAGTGACACTTGTAAAGTGGTGTTGAACCCTCTTTGAGTGGAGGAAGGTGCTTATTTTTCAGAACGTTAGCTGCATTGAAATCCACCTCAATCGCAGGAGGCTAACAGAATTTGGAGCATCCATCCACCACTACTGTCCTACATAACACTGAAATAATAATCACATTTTTCAAAATAGGTTAACTATCCCTTTAAGTAATATTCCTAATATGCTTTTTGTTTTAATCACACCGCCACAGACTGATGTAAAGACATAGGACCTGTCATCATGCATATCAAACGTATAATTTTATGCTTGAAAGGGTTAATCATTTTACGTGTTTAACAGAAGCACATTGTCACTGACAAGAGAAAACCTCAGAAATTCTCAAAACTATGCCTTTAACATAAAAAAAAGTTACAGACTTGATCCTCTGTCCATTTTCTGTTAAAAAGTGTTGTCGTAAGCAGTGGCACGTAATCTCTGCTTTTTTTGGATTGTTTTTGAAAAGTGCATGTATTGTCATTTTGAGTTCTAATTAATTATCGCATGGCCCTCCCCACGGTCAACACCACCCCCTGCGTCTGCATCACTGAGCAGTGATTTAATTCATAGATCTTCCCCACGATACACAACAAACACTACAATGGGTTCATTAAGGTAAAGTAATTAGGGAAGCGCATGTAGAATCGTCACAGTCTTGCTAAATAAAAAGAGCCCTCCTGTGAGTTTGGAAGGGCTTCAAGTGTCTCCAACAGGGAAGCCAAGGAGTTTGCTCCTTTCCATTCGCCTTAGTTGGAGATTCATGTGAAATCAATCGGCGGTTTGTGTGCAACAATAGGAGTGTGCTCATTAGTGGAGCACATACACTTTAGTCATTTGTCTTCTTTTCACTGGGCGGCCGGAGGGCACTTTAAATTCCCATCGTTTCCTAGGCAGATATGCCTGCTCAGCCCATCCATGCCTGTGTGTGTGTGTGTGTGTGTGTGTGTGTGTATCCACCTGCCTAGGCATATTCCCACTAATGTGCAGCAGCTGCGAGCTTCTGCCTCTACAACTCATATGATGCCAATTATCTATGCCAATTAAATTTCTACACTGTTTTTAGTAAATCTACCATGCTTAATGTGTAAACACTAGAAGTGTATTATCACACCTACTTAACAGATTTCTTAGCCCGATGCCAGAGGCTCACCTTCAATGAGTTTATGCACATTACGATTAGACTGATATGGGTGCTGAGGTTATTATAAATATTTTTAGACTAAAACTGCTAATAGCCAATATTTTATGCTGATATTTAATATCTTTAAATCTGATGATTTCTATGCCAAAAAAATTACGAGGCGTCAGTGTTTTCCCCAGAGGTTTTTTTTTATTCTAAAGCCTCTGAAGCAGCATTTAGACCAAACCTCTTCACTAAAATCCACATTGATGAAAGCCCTTTATGTTTGCAGCTCCCTCACCAAGGATTTTAACAAATTAAATGAATAAATGTATAGAGAAAGTCAGTTTTTCACATCAGCGTTTCCTGATTGCTTGTACAGTGTGTAGTTGTGAGTTGAGAGAACATCCACCATATCAGGTGCACAACACTGACTGGACGGTATTTGATTGTTAATGAAAGACCAATACCAGCCAGATACTGTATATCAGCAAATCAATACATCAGTCTAACTTGTATATTCAGTTGTTTCAGACCATTTATTTACAGTAGCAAATGATTGAAAATGCTAAAGAATTAAGGCAAGACATACAGAGTTGAAGGTGTGTCCCTGAGGGCATCTTAGTTCTTCACTGTGCTGTCAAAGTGAATATATGGATGTGCCAGGAGAGGCTCAACATATAGAACATGGCCTTTTTTTTTTTTTTGAAAATTTGTGCCTGTATTCATCCACGTCCACATTCATGTTTTCTGCCTCTTATCTGGGCCTGGGTCGCAGTGGTAGCAGGCTGACGAGGGCAGCCCAGATGTTCCTCTCCACCAGCTCCCTCTGTGGGTTCCCCAGGCATTCCCATGCCAGCCGGGATATATCATGTGTTCTGGATCAGCCCCAGGGTTTCCCTCCTGTAGGACGTGTCTAGAACACCTCCACAGGGATGCAACCAGAAGGCATCCTAACTAGATGCCCGAACCACCTCCACTTGGAGCAGTAACTCACTCCCAACTTGGAGGGGACACTACATCTTTTTCCTACAGAGAACCATGTCTTCAGACTTGAAAGTGCTGATCCTCATCACTACCGCTTCACACTTGGTCCATGCTAGAGGTCACAGCTCTGTGAAGCCAACAGAACCACATCATCTGCAAAAGAAGATGCAACCCTGAGGTCACCATACTGGACACACTCTGCCCCCCTTTAGATCCTGTCCATGAAAATCACAAACAGAACTGGAGACAAAGTACAATCTTTGCGGTGCCTATACAATACCTTTCCAATGGTAATAATGATAATTCCATTGTGGCAGTATGTGAATCTTTTTTTATGTTTTCACCCATTAGTTAGTCTGTCTGCTTGACAATTCTTGTCTTTTATCTATAGCTATGAAACTAGCAGAGATAGAGACTTGATTCCCAATCCTATAGCAATGTCGTAATGTTGGATGAGCTGGGTAATTGCTCACTGTTGGCAAACGTTAGTACAAGTCCATCTGTCTCCTAGTCACTAATTCAGCATGAAGTGAACACAGGATATACTTCACAAAATACCAACCTTCGATGATCATTCTTACATGTTCAGACTGGATGTGCTCTCATTCATTCCTCTTTTCATAGTTTGCCTCAGTCAAAAACTGAGTTAGTCTTGCCATCCACCATATTGCATTTCTCTGTAGAGCCATCGAGTCTGATATTATCAACCTACTGCCTAATTCCTTTCAGCGCAGACATCCAACACAAAGCTGGCTTCATTGTTGAAGACTAGGAATTGATACCCCAACACTTGGTGCCATAAATCATGCACAGACAGCTTCTTGGATACAGTGTATAATGTGATTTCATTGCATTCATACCAAAACTGCCGCTTGAAAGGACTGCACAATCCAACAAAATGAAACAGAATCAATGTGGAGAGGCAATGAATGATCACGCATTGATTTCCCAATAAACCTTGCTCATGTTATTGACTGAGGCATAGAAATTGGGTCAGCAGATTCCCGAATGACACTGAATTCTGTTGGAAGTTTATAATAATGATGTTGCTGTCTGCAAAAGAAGCTGTGATCTGTCTAATATGCAAGGTATTTGAAAAAGTCAAGGCCTTAAAAAGTATTAATATGTGTTAAATACAGTTGTTGCAAGTCAGATTTCATCAGATTTACCTCCAGGTGATGCAGTTTTATTATAATAGCTTTCATAGACATCGCTGTCTTATTTTTGTACAAAAAGGCTGGCTGACCATCTTTAGCAGTAAGATGGGACTGGTTTTGCTTTTTACTTATTCACAAGACACTATTTTCTACAGACTTCCTCCCTATATGTCATCCCACGTAATCCAGAGCAGTTGCAGCCTTGCTGTGCGCTCACAGAATGGGATTATGCTCCATATTCCAAAACAAGACCTGGTCCCTTTTTTCATGTAATCACAGTTCTTCTTCCTGGTGCAAGGTTACCATGTAGAAGTTTTGTGCAGAAACTACCTGCCAGATCTACTTTCAAATTCAAATAGTAGAAATAAGAATAGAGTGGTTTAATTTCCTCAAACAGTGGGTACCTGGACTTGCTGTTTTTATAGTGACATAAATCGCTTTGTTTGCATTCGTTTATGTACTTAAAGTTTTATTTTAGGAGCTGTTTTGCCATGCTATTGAAGTGAATGGAGAGACAGAAATACAGTATTGTGGATTAGCAGCCCAGGGGAGCATGGAGTAACTAATGAGGAGATTTCACCACCATGTGGACTCATATCACATCAACTATACAACCCAACGCTCTACCAAAGTTCAATTTTGCTTCATTTATTTCCAGCTCTCTGCAGATATCCTTGTCCTTGTTATGGTTGTGTTGTGTCTTCGTTTCATTCCTTTCCCTCTCTTGAAACACACCATGCTGCCCTTCCTCGCCCCGTAATGGAGATGAATAGAGAGAGGAACAGATTGACCTCCCTGGCTGTTATCGTCTTTATCAGATTTTCATTGAAGAATCTGAATCTCCTTCATTGATTAGGACATAATTGGGTCTAATCGTGGCGTGTGTGTGTGTGTGTGTGTGTGTGTGTGTGTGTGTGTGTCTGTGTCTGTGTGTGTCTATGTTTGTTGGAGAGGGAGAGCTTGTTGAAGGGCAGTCAAGGCTCATAAATGATTAAAAGAAAACTCTTGTCTAGTTCTGCTGCAGTCACAGGTGCGTTTCTTGTTTTACTTGTGCAGGTATACCCATGTATTTAAGGCAGCGGTATAATGGATCATTGGAACATGTGTATTGGCTGCTCTGTTGCTATGTTTTACTGGAGGTGAATGTCATGGATGTACAAGAACATTTTCACACAGTTTGAAGTGCTAAAAGTAGTTCAAAACAGTTTCTGTATTGTCTAAAATGAACGCAGCAATTTATATCAAGTTGGCCTGTGAATTCAGGAAATTTATATGAAAGCAAGTATAAAATTTTAATAACATTTTTTTTTTAATCGCAAGGGCAAACATCACTGATTCATACTTCATCTTTGAGGGACCAACATATTTTGTTTTCATTGTTTTCAAAATGTGTCACATGAAAATTGGATCCCATCTCTTTCAGTTCATCTTGTAGGTTAACAGTATAGTGAACAAATTCTTTAGCAATCTAATTTATTTCTGTTTTTACAATTTTATATTTCCATGGAAATGTCCTGTATTTCAAATCTGGTTTAACAAAAAAGTGTAATTTCCATAAATTACACTTTTTACACACCAAAAATCCCAAATAAATGTATTTTGGGCTAATTTAGCACAAGAAAATTAGCTTCTTTTTTTTAACGCATCACTTAATCCATGACAGTGAAGTAAATCATATGAGACAATAATCCAAACAGTTCCTATTTGAATTGTGTCATCTGACCCTTGCTGCTTTGCTCAGAGAAACAGAGGCAGTCCTCTTTAGGATGCACAGTGAATAGAAGCGCTTCTGACTACATTAAAATAAAAACAAAATCCCATGACTGACAGCTAGCTGCCTTTTCATCGTCCATCATTCCTCGCTGAGTCGGGCTCATCACTGGGAGAAGAGGGTCACCTTATTTATGGGACATGAGCCTGAGATGTACGCACACACACAGACACATGCACAGACACACGCATGCATGTGCACACACGTCCAGCAGCTGGTATGTGAGGTGTAATATCTGCCCTGCCTCTGCCTCAGGTGTGACGAGTGCCGGCTCTGCTATCACTTTGGGTGTCTGGACCCACCCCTGAAGAAATCCCCCAAACAGACGGGATATGGCTGGATCTGCCAGGAGTGTGACACATCTTCCTCTAAGGTGAGTGTGTTTGTCTGGGCATGTGTGTTTGTGTGTGTGTTTCTGATGGAGGGCATGTGCAGGATGGGGTTGGAGTTGGAGTTGACATCTCACATTAACTGAGCCTTACATCTTATCTCATGGGGAGTTTTTCCTCTAATGATTAGTGTTTTCTTAGTAATTACAGTTACAGTTACAGTAATCATCAGGATTAGCACAGTTAATTTTGCATAGCTGCTATATGTTAAGCAATATTATGTGCATTCTCTTACGTTAAATGAGCCCTTGCAATGTGAGTCATTGCAGGTCTCTTTCCACTGTACTGTAATTGTGGTCATTCTGCTGTTATTTCCTGGTTTGAGCTCTCTAAAATTCTGTATCAGGGGTTAAGTTCTCCCTCTGTCCTCCAACTTCCTCCCCCTTGCCACTTCAACTTCATTCAAAGCTTCTCTCAAACTGAACGTGCCTCATAAATCAGCAATGCAGTGAGAGAAAATTTATTCAAAGCTTACCTTGTAGCTGAAAGTCTGCAGTGTCACCACATTTTTCAAGTTGAAACTCAGATAAAGTAATCCAAGTCATCCAACAGGAGCCTTGCAGTAAAATGTGTGCCTCATTTAAAACAAAAAAACACACCTTCTAGTGGTCAGAAAATCACTGACAAAATTCACTTGATTTCTATCAAAAATATATATTTACCAATAAATTACAAGAAAATGACCACAGAAATAAAAAAGCAAGATAATGACAAGAAACAACAACAGAGGATTAGTTAAAAAAAAAAATTAAAAACCAAAATTTGACCAGATTTTTCTTGCTGAAAATTTACATTAAATTAACACCACAGAATTCATTGATATTTATTAGTGTTACAATTATATATTGAAAATTAAATTACAAAAATGCCATATATCACAGGGGGAAAAAAATGAATGACAGGACTATACAGTGCTTGAGCAGAGGCACAAAAACATCATTATAATATTACAGCATGGTGAATGGAGTATTAACTTATTTTGAAAGTGCGGCTATTGATGACAACAGATGTCATTTCAGCTTTAGTTTTGACAGCATATTGACACGGATTTGACTTCAGTGCAGACCAATGTATGTTCAGGGCCAAATGATTGCAGTCTGTAACCTCAGTAACCTGCTGCTTCACCAGCCTGAAAAGCCCTTCAGCCACGATTACTGTACACACACACACACACATACACACACATATATATGTATTGTGTGTGTGTGTGTGTGTGTGTGTGTGCGTGTGTGTGTGTGTGTGTGTGTGTGTGTGTGTGTGTGTGTGTTTGTAAGAAATCAAGTGAAAAACAATCTCTATAGCACAAAATGACCTCAGATGGTGGTGCGTGCTTAATGAAAGTCAACTTGGGCATTTGGAAGATGAAAAAGTTAGAAAGCCTCTGTCTTCAATCCCCTCAGCTCCAGCTGTATTTGTGTGTCTCTTTCTGAGTGGAAAATGCCTCGAAATCACAAATCTAACACAGTGACCTGACAACATGTGACAGCGTCCTACTGTGACTGGATGAAAAAAAGATAATGTCAACGCTTTGCCAAATGCCGCATAACAAGCAGGATTCCATTTTCATTTAAAAAAAAAAAAAAGTGCACCAGCAGAACTTTTTCAACTTTTTTTTTATTGAATTACACTGCAATCAAAGGTAACATTCGGCTGTTTCTGAACCTAATTAATTAGATAAATGTATCCCCATTTCTATTTCTCCAGAAAAGGGCAGTCTGTCCTGCCAGGCTCTATCTATGTGGAAAATGGGGGTTAATTGATGTTGGCATGGAGTAAGTGAAACATAAAAGCCATACTGGAAACGCTGCATCACTGGAGTAATGCATTAAAATATGAGGAAAATGAAAAGGTTAAAGCTCACTTTGAATGTTAGATGGTGGGCAGCAGAATTCCTCATGTTAAGCCGGTGGTTATTGCTGCTGTGGGAAAGGCAGGGGCTACATCAGCTACACGACGGGACGATGAATAATGTCTGTTTTTTTCCTGTTTATCGAAAGACATTTGAATGCTTACCTGCTTTTAATGGTGTGATTTCAGCCATGGTTTTCTTTTTTAGTGTTTTCTTTTGTCTGACCCACAGCAGGGAAGTTAAATTTATTGCATTTTGTTATTCAGTTCATTTATCCTTATATCGCCCAATATCAAGCAAACTAGGGCTGTAAACAAAAGGTATTTGGACTCATGTATGGGGGACCAAACATGAAAAAAAATGAAAATAAATCTATAAATGTGTATGTAATTAACCATCTTTTATGTTATTATTAATTCATTCATTCATTTATTTTGTATAATAGAATTTATTTACCAGCAGGATTGATCTTGGAGTATGGCCGAATTTATTTTCACCTGTCAATCAAACCCTTGGTTGATTTGTGGTTGGCCGATACATTTCTGTCTACCAGATGCTGTGAAATGATCGGCCAATCATTAATCAGTGACAATCCATAAAGGTTTGATTGACATCCTCATAATGCACATAGACCACACCCTGCTGGAAAATCAGAAATACATCCAGGCGTAGCAATAAAGTACACAATAAATATTTTGGAATGAGTTCTTCAAGAAGTTTGTTAATTTCTTCAGTTATGTATTTCTAAATTAGTCAGGTTTGGTCCTCCATATTAGAGTGCGGATCAGGCTGCATATTTTTGTCCATTCCCGACCCGAGATGAGAGTATAGCAATCAAACCCGACCCGAACCCGACAGGCATTTTGGGGGGTTCAAACTCAACCCGAACCTGAGGTTTTGCTTGTCCTCCATGGCTAGGTTACATTTACCGCCTGAAACAGCCTATGTGTTGCCTTCAGCGGCATCATGTAAACTCCAGCACCATACAGAAAGTTCCCCAGAACTGACAGCAGTAGGCCCATCATTTTTACTTATTTTACACTAGAGTTTCACTAAAATAACACCGACATGGCTGAACCCGAACATATTTTCAGATTTTTTTTTTATCCACACTCTACTCTCCATACACAAGTAGGTCATTTTAGTAAACTGATCATCCTGCCAGGTTAGAGCCAACAGCAAATCTGATTCTAGTCACTGGAACTGCAACTTAGCATGAGCACAGTACAGGAATTGCTCTTCTCTGATGGTCAGTTATAGCTGAATATGAAGCCAGGCTGCATTTTGCTTCATTTCGTTATGCAAGGCTTTCCCTGAGGGACTGCTGGCGATCACATGTCAGCATTTTACCCATCAAACCTTGTGTTTAACTATTGTTTTCCTGTAGTTGGCTCACATTACAGCATCACTCCTAATGAACTGTACTCAGAAAAGACAGAAGCTGCATTTTCACGTGTCTCAGCGTGGTTATTTGTACACATGGCACTTTAGAGAATTGTTTTCATGAATGCTGTGAACTAGTACAATGTTCCCCAAAGATATAGCAGAAAAATAACTTTTAAAATCATATATATAGAGATGCAGATCGTTGTGCTTTTCAAATTTAGTTCCCAAGCTGGCTAGTTGTGACATTACATCCCATATTGTACACTACATCTACAATATGTGTCTCGTAAATAGGGCTATTATAAGTCAGAAGGAGAGAAGAAAGGTTTAAATTGGTCACCCACTGTTAATTTGTGAGAGCTGCAGTGTTGCAAGCAGCAGCGACAGAGGAAGGGCTGCTGGTGGAGAGGCATAAAAAGGAGCTTTTAACAGCGGTAGGTGAAGGCGGGGGAGGAGGGGGAGGAGGACACTGGGATTAAACAAGACTTAGCTTTTTTAATGTGCTTACTGGCTGCCTGAAGAGAGAGAGCAGACCCTCCCAGAGGAGCACCGGGTCCAGTCCAGTTTAATCAGGCCAGGCCGACGCACCGCGACACGGCCACAAACAAACAAAGCTGCAGTGGACATCCTGTGGAACGTGCACACACACACACACACACACACACACACACACACACACACATACACCAGCCATGTTGCCATAAAACATACAAATGAACTGCAAGTGAATAACTAAATGCTGCAAAAGAATTAGGCAAATTAAGGTGCATAACATGTCAGAGTCAGAGTCAGGTTTATTTCCCAGGAGGTTTTAAAAGGCAAAGGAAGAGGAATTTGCCTTGGTGTGTTGGTGCAAAAAAAAAGTGCAAGAAAGAGGTGTGTGTGTGTGTGTGTGTGTGTGCAAGAAATACACAGGATTTACCACAGTAGGAATTTACATGTAGTTCAGGTTTTGCAAAGAAATCCTTCCAGTCTGATATCGCTGTTCCATTGCTTTGGATGTAAGAGTCAAATATGTTGATTTCTTCATTGGTCCACTTGTAGCTGTCGACGTGACCCCCATCCACCATGACAGCCAGCTCTGTCTGAGGTCAGAGGTCATGTGATTAAATCCTACGCACATATCCTAGCACTTAATTGACAAATGCATTTCCACTGCAAGCCATCACATTTCTTGTTATTGACTAAAATATTTATCCGCCTTAAGTGAGCAGCAAGGCATTTTGTCGCCGTTTGTTGGCGCCATTTTATTCAACACTTGCCATTTCCATCAAGCGTTTTTATTCGTTACAGCAAAATATGCAAAAAGGTGGATGGAGATACATTTACAGACAGCCAGCCAATATACCTTCATACACCAGTTTGTCTCCTTTTTAAATTTTTAAATAAACATCCTGTGTAGAATATGACCAGCGAACTTAAAAAAAGATCCTGTTCCCCTGGGAAAAAAAATGTTCAAAAGCCTTTATAATGACATGGCTAAGTATGATTTAAAAACCTGGCTGCTGACAGTCCAGCCCTCTCCAAATGGGGACTGATTCTTGTTTGCCTGCTTGAAAACCCACGCAGAGCTCCTAATTCCCCTGTTTTTCTTTTCTTTTTTTTTCTTTTTTTCATTACACCTTGACTCATGTTGGACCAATATATCAAGCCGATATTCACATTTAATTAAAAACCATGCATAAAGTCTTTGTCATACATGTCTGACTTCATGGATATGCTCAGTTTGTTTTATTAGGTATTGATCAGTGCCACACAGGTTGTACCTGATTTGATGGTAATTCAGCTTAGTTCTTGGATTCCATACATCCAGCATCCATATATTTCTATTATTATCCTGCATTTAATATTGTGTAAATAATATTTAGAGTGCTCACAGGCACTGCACAGTGAATAAAACTCTGGAGGAAATACTGAATACTGCTATCAGCATTCAAATCCCTGTATTGATTAACATTATTCTTCCCTTGAGTCACGTTCATTTACAATAATTTACTAACATTTTTGCAAGTTATAGTTCTGTAAACATATAGTAACACTAGAGACGTGAGTCTCTCTCTCTCTTCTCTCTCCCTCCTCGACCGCCTGTCTTGTTTCCCTCGTTCTACCAGCTCTCAGACATTAGGGAGTGTGTCATTGCCTCTGGAGTATCTTGTCCCTGTGAAGTTGCTCCCATCCTCCTCCTCCTCCTCCTCCTCCTCCCACGTTTTACATCAAGCTCTGAAACCTTGGGGCTTCGGATCTCTCTGCCCTAGAAGCCGAGTGACATTTCGCCGGTGACAGTGGAATAACGCTGTGGTGTGTTGATGTGACAAATTAGCACAAATTCTTTTACTCCATCCCGTTTAGCAAGCTGGCTCGCTGCAAGCTTATTCTAACAGTTGGTTATATCAATCTGTGTCTTTTCTCTCCTGTGGAAGGCCCAGTTTATATAGATATACTATATTGGGTAAACGCTTTCTGGTGAAAGACTATTTTCACTATTCGATTTCAGTTCATCCAGCACATCGAGGAGGCATGTTTAGGCAACAAATGGATGAAAGAAACGACAAGTCTAAACCATTTCTAATATTACAGGGTCTAAATTTTCTGAGAGGCAGTTAAGAATGTGACATTTTTGAAAAAGCATGGTGCACAGACCTTTTAAGGCGCAAGGTGCTCAGAGTGTCTCGGTAATAGCAGCAAGTGTGGGGAGATAATTGACTCCACTCAGGGCATCTAAAAAGCACTCTGAGATGAGAGCTGTATTTAAGGAAAGTTTTATTATCTGCTTTTAAATGCCAAGCCACGCACCGTTTTTGCCTGTGGGGGGAGAATGTTTCTTAAATGCCAACGTTAAGTGCAGAATACTACCTGACCGTTGTGACTGAGATTCAGGTGCTAGAGGAGATAGTGGGTGGTCAGCCTTCTGCTCTGACAGCCTGGCACAAAAGAACAGTACAGGAAGTGATTTGTCGAAGCTCCCTGCAGCCACCGCTCTTATCTGAGTGGAAGATGTAAGACATCTGAAGGAAAAGGTGCACAGGAAGCCGCACACAGTTTCTTGCAGTGTACGTGAGGCTGACCACAGTTACGGCTACATCTCTTGTTTGGTGATCAGATCCCGTTTGTGTCCTTGCACTGAAAGACAAAGGCTAAGAGATTTGTATCAAATTAGGGAGGCACCAATCCAGCTTTTTCAGTTCCGATCCAATTCCAATACCTAGGCTTTGGGTATTGGTCAACGCTGAGTCTGATACCAGAGCTCTTTTGTCTTGATTATTATCATCATTATTTTTGTTACTGTTAGTGGTGGTAATAGTATTAGTAGTAGTAGTAGTATTGTTGTTTGCATTATGTGCAAGGTTACAAGAGGCTTAGTAAACGACACAAAAATCCTTGTTAAAAGAGCAAAAAATGCATTAATGTTAAATGTATTAAAAAGAAGTTTATTTGAACTCTAGGTAGCGGCTGCACATACAAACAGGTGTAGCAGTGCAAATTGCTATGGCTATGGCCACTCCTTTAATGTTTTGAAAAACCTGAACAAATCAAGTGCAAATGGAGATAACATGGACAGTACCTGCCCTATGATTTAATATTGAAAAGTGACATTTACCACGCAAATGACCATAAGTTTCAGCATCAGCTGTTTGACATCCAGTCTGATTTTGCATGGTAAACTAGGTTATAATGTCTGTTCATTTGATTGGCTGGGCCATGTTGTTTATATCACTGTGTCAGTCTTACATCCCGACAAAGGTCACTGACTGAAACATTTTGTAGGTTAATCACATATAAATTGATTTATTATTATTACTATAATAATAATAATAATTGTTATTATTGTTATTTTTTATCCTACTAGACATGGCTTTGGCAGAACATGGCTTTGGGATTGATGGGCTTTTGTCATCACACTCTTTACAAATTTACAGGGATTGGAATCTGTACACAAAAACACAAAACAAGACAGAATAAAGCTTTGCAGGACTTTGGTTAGTTTGTTCTCTTGTTCAAACCAAAGAAAACAAGCTGTAGGTGTAATAGCAGCCTAAGACAGAAGGCTATCTGTCATCGTTCATGTGTGCTCGTCTTCTGCTTTCCAGCTAAAGGTCACAGTAAATGGGATTAGGCCTCTGAAGTCTTCTTTCAGAACAAAATGTCTTTTTGAAGATGATTTGTCTCTGTGATTTGTTCAGATTATTAAAGCATTTGTAGACTATTATTAATTGCACAGGAGCTGTTGGTTTACAGTGTTGTGGGAAAATGCAGGAGCTGAATGTCGGTGTCATTGCAGACATGTTTCTGTTGTGCGAAGGGGCAATAAAAGGCTTTATTAGACAGGCTTGAGTTCATTATAGACGCTGTGTTTCTCTCAGCCTGCCTGGCTTAGATAAACCTCTCACTGACCAAGGCCACATCCTTCCCGCTGTCACCCCAGGCCCTCACCGAATTGATTTCAGTAATAAAGTGACAGTCTTGCCGTAATATACGGATGGCCTTTAATTCAAGCCTGTTACCGTGCCAAGGGGTGCTTGTTTAAGGCTTTATTTACACCCTCGTGGCGCTGCCTGGCGTGCTGGCCTCCATGGTGAATCAGACCAGAAGATCTGGAAAAAAGGTTTGAAATGCCAACAGCTCTTAAAGTTGCTCAGGCAGTGTTTAAAGTGCTCAGCTGTGAACTTGTGTGGGATGCACTTCTTTCGCTACACTTTGGACTTGTTGTCATCAAAAGGGTTTGCGACTGTTGGAATTACTGTCCGTGAAAGTGTGGTGTTTTCTTCAATTCCTTCAGAGCTGTAGGCCTTCTCCTCAGAAAAGCAAACACTTCATTTGTGTTTGAAGTTCTGCTGTGACCTTGGAGTATTCAGCTCCATGTTTACATGATAAAAGTTATGTGTTCAAGGATAGTGTTTCCCTTTTTTGACTATAGAGTATATAGAGATATCCTGGAGTACAAAAGATTTCACAACACATAATCAAAATCCCTTGATTTTAAAGTATGAATTTTTGTTTGGAACATCCACCTTATAATATTCTGCGTTTGCGGCTAACAAAGTTATCACCATTCATCAACCACAGAACTGATAACTGGCTGTGGAAAGCAAATGTTTGCTGGGGACTATTTTCCTGTGGAGGAACCATTTCACTCCACCCAATTTCAAGTCATCAAAACCCAACAGTGCTGCTGCTTTTAGGAAAACTAATGTGAACGACTTTAATACAGTGATGGAATACTGGTGTGAAGAAAGTCTGAGGTCTCTTAAAGTTCATTTTCATATCATGGTGCATTGAATGGAGACCAATGGCTGGAGAAAAGGGAGGAAAAATGATATGAGAATTCTGAAATCATGACCGCTTGCTTCGGGAAAAGATAGCAGAAACATGAAGTTTCTACATTTTGTAGACATGCAGAAGCATGTCAGATCACTGGTATGGTCCTGTAATTGTTTTTATCGGGGTATCAGTTAATGTACATTTTGATGCTGTTCCCAATTCAGAGGAAGATTACCTTTACAAGTAGTGCCATCAATCAGAGACTTCACAGCTTGACCTGTGAAACATTGTAATTAAGTTAGCCTAATTAACTTAATGAAGTGTCACACTTCACCGGCTTTACTATATAGAGTAAATTGAAAGAAAAATAGGCATCATTACTCATCAGATGTTATGGTGTTTAGAGTGAGGCAGAGAGGAAAGCATTTCCCCCCCTCTTGTCATCTGATGGGTGTCTATCTGAGTGGAAAAATGGAACCTATTGCCTTATTGTTTATATATTTGAGTCATTTTTTTCAGAAGCCATCCGATTTGAAAGTATCAGTATGAAAGGCCCATTTATGAAGTGAATGTAAATTCCTGAACGTGATTCCAATTTGTTGGTGTCTGCTCTACGTTCTTGAGTCTGCATGTCTCCATCACTAATCAGCTGGCCTTACAGCTGAGGCTTTCATTCAAGCACATGAAAGCATGATATCCTCATCAATGATTGCTGTCTTTAAGACAAGGCCAAAGTTTAACGACAGTTTAATCTGATTTAAAGGCAAGTGGGGGCAGCTCAACTAGCCTGTAGGGAGCACGGGACATGGTCAAGGGTGGCCAGGCGGGAGGCTGAAGATGAAGGGAAAATCAATGGGTAGGAGTCACCTCCATCACTTTAACTAGGCGCTACAGACGCCCATGCCCCTCTCAGGGGCCAATTTGTGGAGTAAACAGGAGTGTGTGATTGCTGTTGGGTTCCCCAGTGGCCCCAGTGGTCCATTATTCTGGACCTGGCTCCATTCTAATAACCCTCTTAGCGGAGAGCGTACATGAAGCCACTTTCCAGACCCCTCAGTACTTTATGACCATTAACAGTGTGGCAGACACCAAGCAGCAGCAGCACAGGCCCTTCATCAAGATAACATTCCCACAAGCCCCTGGATCCTGCTGAGTAAGCACAAACCATACTGTGGTCTAATAGCACCCTCTTTAGAGCCGGGACTTTAATAAATACACTTAATAAAGGTTAGGTCTAAATTTCTGGTTGTGAACCTACCAGATTTGAATATAGCAGTTCTAATGCATATTTTTTTCCAAACATATGTGTAAATGATTCAAACTTTAGTAGGTATTCAATTGACAAAATCCTGCGAGCCTTGTGTTAATGAAAACCTGTGAAAACCCTGCTGGATAAACTCAAATATGCTATGCACTGTGGTTTAGGTAAAAAAGCAGGTTGTGTTTTCTTGTGAATTTGACAGTTGTACATTTAGAGAGGTTTTCTCCCGACAGTGACAACATGCTTCTGTTTACCTAATAAAATCATTAACCCTTTCAAGCATAAAATGATACCTGTTTGATGACAGGTCCTTTGTTTTTACATCATTCTGTGCCACTGTGATTAAAACACAAAGCACCCCGCCCCCCTTTGCTGTTGTGTAGGACAGTAGTGGTGCTATCTTCCTCTTATTGTTACTGAGTGCTGGATACTGGACAGTTAGCATTTGGAGCTGGAGGCTCCGAATCAATCCACCCTAACTGTTAGCCTTCTGCCACTGAGGTGGACTTCCCCCTGGCTAATATTCATCAAAATAACTGCCTTAATCCACAAGTGAAATATATATATTTTTCAAAATGGGTGAATTTATCTCTTTAAAAACATACAAAATATTGTTTCTAAAATCTTCATGTGACTTCCTTGCATAGATTTTCAGCAAATGTCTGCAAAAACTTGGATGATGATACAGTCAGGAACAGTTGCATTGCGCAGGGCTGGTTGGGTGGTTTCTAAACCAAGAGTAAACATACCTAAGAAAATAAAAAAAAAAAGAACAAAGGTGAGTGAACTGCCTATGGTGCTTTTCAAAGAATAAATAAATGAATACATACACAAAAACACTGTATCAGACCAATAAATGCCCTCCAGCTTACATGCTAATTGTAAAATTACTTGCTGCCCAAGTTGTGTGTACACTCAAAAAGTAATCATTTGAGACCGAGGAGCAGCAGGTGTAGAAATACCAAACCATGTCAGCTCAGACTTCTTTTTTAAACAGATGAAACCTGCATCCCCCTGGTTTGGTTGGATAGATCATTCATGTTTGATGTTCCTGGAGAACGCTGAGTCACTGTGCTGCAGCTAGGGTCGAGGCGAGAGGGGAGACTAACCAGAGGTCAGACCAGAGTAATAATGCCAAAATAATGAAACGCTGTACATTTTTTTCTGCATTTGCAAGGTAACTGTGAGGAGTTTTGCCCCCTTTTCTGTGTATATTTACAGTAACTGACATACAACTTGTTATAATGGACCAGAGGTAGTGGACCTGAGACATGGAAACACATGACTAGCTAAGACGACCACTAATAGACGTAAAAGTAGGGATAGTGCACATAGGAGTGGAGGATGTTGGCTTATGTGCAGGTTTTAATGGTTTGATGTTTCAAGCCCTATTCAGGCAGGATTTACTTTACACAGGGACCTCAGTGTGAATCCACGTCTGTAAATGTGTCTGTGTTTTTTTATTACAGAGCAAATTACCCACTGTTTTTGTTACACACAGATCTCCTCAGGTAAATTGATTCCCGTTTGAATAGAAAAACCTGTGTACAGAGTTTAATGGATGTTTTCACAGAAGTTTGAACCGCTATCGAACATCTTCTGCCCAGAATTTTTCTCAGAATTCTCAGATAATTATTGCATTTACTCAGAAAAACAGGACTGACTTTTCTCCATTAATCTTTTTCTCAAAATTCTCAGATAATTGTCTCATTAATGCAGGAAAACAGGAACAGAAAAATAAATAAATAAATCAATCAGAGAAGAGAGCTCGATTCCACAAGCTGCTGAGATGGTGTGGCAGCATCAGGTAGCCACTCCCATCTCTGTCATGACGGGGGAAAATGACCAGAGATTGTAATCCATGCACATAGGAACATGAAATCCCGGACATCCCATGTTAGTAATTAACACTCAAACGTCATTTGGGAAAGTAATCCTGTCCAAATAGAGCTTAAGTAGTAGTTTTTTTCCTTTTTATAGTGCACAAGAGGTTCAGTTCAGGTTCAGTTCGTTCAGGTGGTTGTTCGGTTGTTGTGTTAGAACAGCGTTATATACACCGTCATTGAAGTTGCATGAGATAAGCGGCCCTGTTGTATTGAATATGGAAAATGTTATAATGATGTATCTAGGGTAGGCTTGGCCGTGCTGATTTGCCCGTACAAGCATGTGTTGAGACACACACTCAGCGCACAGACACATAGTGTTTAACAAAACACTTTTGCGGTGGAGTGCGTCTCATTGATGCCATAAATCACACTAATGGGCTTCAGGGAAAAGCATCCTGCTCACAACGGAGAGGCTTCATACACTGCAGCCTGCTGAAGTCTCCATTCCTCCACTACCTGTGAGCCTGCCTTTTCTACTGGCTCTGCAGCCATTTATGAAGCGGCCCCCCTACTCCGCACACACACCTACACACAACACACACCACCCCACCTGGAGCTGCACGCATCCTCTCCAGTAGTAGCTCATTATAAAGGCTCCAGTGGAAATCGATATCATGCACACACCTATCACATATAAAATGCATCCATCAGTCAGTCATCCCCCAGCCAACCTCACCAAAGTCTCCTCTACATGTATTTCCAGCTCAGGAGACATTTTCGCTGTTTTCTATTTGATATGTTGTGTCTTCTCAGCTCCATTCAGGAGTAATAGCGCAGATACACAGCCAATTTGCCCATAGTGCCCGAGCACTCAGACCTATTTATGATTCAGTGCTTTATTCTAAATGCTTCAAATTGGAAACAGAGAGAAAGTC
>OMLB01054684.1:0-10885 GCA_900302555.1 Myripristis jacobus
GGACTGATGCCTCGCTGGCAGAGGAACTTAACCGCTTCTTTGCCCGGTTTGAGACCAGCAGACCCTTAGCAGCCACACCACAACCACCACCCACCACGACTGGCACACTAGCACTTCAGGAGCATGAAGTGAGGCGAGTGCTGAGGTCAGTGAACCCCAGGAAGGCGGCAGGCCCCGACGGTGTACCTCGCAAGGTACTCAGAGCGTGCGCTGACCAACTGACTGGAGTTTTCACCACAATCTTCAACCAGTCCCTCTCACAAAGCAGCATCCCAGCCTGCCTTAAAGCCTCAACCATCATCCCCGTTCCTAAAAAGCCAGCAGTGGACAATCTCAACGACTACAGGCCTGGACTGCTAACACCACGGTGGTGGTGAAGAAAGCCCACCAGCGACTCCACTTCCTGAGGGTGCTCAGGAGAAAAGTGATCAACACAGCCCAGAGGATCACTGGTTGCTCTCTGCCCAGCCTGGAGGACATCGCCAGCTCTTGCTACCTCAGCAGAGCTGTTCACATCACAAAGGACTCCTCTCACCCCAGTAACCACCTGTTTGAGCTGCTACCCTCGGGCCGGCGCTACAGGTCCCACAGAGCTCGAACAAACAGACTGAGGGATAGCTTCTTTCCCAGAGCTATCACCACCATAAACAATTCAAAACCACAACCTTAAGAACTGTTTGTAGAACCGTCTTAACATGTGGAACCAATCTGACTTCCTGTGCAACTGAATTCACAAGTGCAATAACAATAACTGTTTACATCCTCTCCTGTTATTTATGTACACTGCACTATTGTACACTGCATTATTCTTATTTACTTTTCTTATTTTACCTTATTTTTGCACTGTTTTATCTATTGTAATATACTTATTTTTATTTTTATCGTATTGTATTTAAATGTAAATATTCTTGAAAACACCAAGCAGGAGTGTCACCTCAAATTTTGTTGTATGCTCTTTTAACAATGACAATAAAGGCTTCTGATTCTGATTCTGGGTTAAAAAAGGCTTGAGGGCAAAGGTCAAGGTGGTTCATGACAAGCTGGAGTCATACCACGCCAGGAGCCCACTGGACAACAGTTGGGTCTTTCAAGACACATACACCTGGGGGCCAGTGAAGGTTCCATCCCCTCTGCGAGACCTCAGCACAGAGCAGCGACCAGCTTCCTGACAGCCTTTCTCAGCCCTAAGTGGATGACACCTGGTCTCAGCATCTTGCAGGGGAACTGTTCCAGAAGTTGCAAATGGAGCGCTGTGTGTAAAATTGACTGTTCAAACTGTTTGTACTGCTTTACATCTTAAGGGCCCCCGTTAGTTGTTTAGCCAGTTGTCAGGAGTAATATATGTCTGCACAGCCCACGGCAACATTTTTGGTCTTGCTGGAGGGAAAAAAATAGAACTTTAAGATTCAAGAAAAACTGTCTATCACACTGTGATTATTGATCAGTCTTGTTCCTCAGATGACTAATGTTTCCCCTTGTCTCGGTGTGAGTGTGTGTGAATGGTTGATGTGAGTTTTTCTGAGTGCGTGCTCTGTCTTTTATTGACCTAGGTAACATCATGGTGTTGGTGGTTGTGTGGCTCAGGCCCATGGCTGCTCCAGTACATCTGACTTCCCTCGGCATCCTCATTCCTCATCCGCCAGCTGTTTTTACTTGACTTCCTTTATATTATACATACATATCTTTTGTTGTTTTGTTTTCTGTGCTTACAACATCCATTGCACGTCTGTCCGTCCTGGGGAGGGATCCCTCCTCTGTTGCTCCCCTGAGGTTTCTTCCTATTTTTTTCCCTGTTAAAGGGTTTTTTAAGGAGTTGTTCCTCATCCGATGTGAGGGTCCAAGGACAGAGGATGTTGTATTATCTGTAAAGCCCTTTGAGACAAATTTGTAATTTGTGATTCTGGGCTATATAAATAAATAAAATTGAATTGAATTAAATTTGCCAAACTAAAAGTAGTTTGGTTGAGCAATTGCTAAGTGACCAAGAGTCCATTGACTGTTGGGTCAAATTTTTTTTTTTTTTTTTGTATCCATAAGGTCTTTATTTTTTTATTTTGGTGTTTTTACATGTTATTTATTTTGGATATTTAAAAATTCTTGAATAAATTTTTATTTCACTTGAAAATAGTGTACTTGCATCATTGTGCCTTTATTATCATAATATAAGTTTAAAGAATGGTCCAAAAATGTCAATTACAACAATAATAAAAAAAATTACAACAATAAATTACAACAATAATAAAAAAGAACAATATTACGCAATATTATTGCTTATTGCAGTAATTTCTGACGCAATTAATTGCACAGCAAAATTTGTCATCATGATAGGCCTAGCTAATGTAAATAAAATTGACACCTGCCATGAAAAAAAAACCTTTTGACCACTTTCGTCAATATGATACATTTAATTCTGTCCCATTACATATATACTAAAATAAATTCACGGGGTGTGTTTATATAACTGTTTAAAAACATGCTCTACCAAACAGTTCATTTGTCATTGAATGTAAACGTAGTGACAGAATAACAACTTTTTCATTGAATAAAATCCCATGAATATTCACCCTTGTTATTATCATGTAATTAACAGTATTTCAGGTGCTTCATTGTTGTAAAATCAATGAAGCACCTGAAATGAGGGAGGGTGCCCACCTGATGACCTCAATGAAGCAATAGCTCCCCACACAAGTCGCTTGATAACACATCATATGAAGTGATTGCCCCCTCCCCACTCAAGATACAAACACCAGGTAGGTGCTGATTATTCTTAGGGATTGTAACAAGTCCTATGAGCTAAACCATAAAATACTTGAATGAAAAAGAAAAATCTGTCAATACAATTTACCATGTCTAAAATGTTTTAAAAGTACATACAGTAAATATCTAGACGAAACGCAAATAAAACTAGTCTGATAATAGGTAGGTAGGTAGGTAGGTAGGTACTCTATTAATCCCAGGGGGAAATTCAAGTGTCACAGCAGCCTTAGTACAACAATGGACAGCAATAGGATTAAAACACAGAAAAATACAAGCAAGGTGCAATAAAAGCAAGGCGTGAGTATTAATGGAAGTGCAAAATAGACAGGTGCCATGTCAAAGAACATAGAGCCAGTCACAGCCACCATCCACCCGGAGGGGTCAGCACATGGACGAATTGTAAAGTCTCATGGCAGTGGGTAGGAAGGAGCGTCTATGCCTCTCAGCTGAACACCTAGGCAGCGTGAACCTGTTGCTGAACAGGCTCCTTTGCCTGGCCAGAGTGTCATAAAGTGGATGAGAGGAGTTGTCCATAATTGCCAGAAATCTCCTCAGCATCCTCCTCTCGGCCACCACACCCACAGGATCCAAGTTGGTCCCAAGAACAGACCCAGCCTTCTTCAGCAGCTTGTTTACTCTATTCTCATCTGCAGCCTTCATGCCGCTGCCCCAGTATGAGATTGCAAAAAAAGAGGGCACTCTCTACCACTGAATGGTAAAAAGCATTCAGCATAGGGCCCTGGACGTCAAAGGACCTGTGCCTCCTCAGGAGTGTTCTCACTCCAGTCCAACTTGCTGTTAATGTGGACTCCCAGGTACTTGTAGGTAACAAACTGACGGCTATTACATGATGACAAGTTTCTTTAAATTTACTTTTCTTTGTCTGTTTTACCAATTATAGATGGACACTAAGACCTTGGTGCAAGGCTACACACCAGAGTTAGGGTTAGGGTCTCGATCAGCGCATCTCAGACTCCTGGCTGCTGTACAAGAGGGACTGTAGCATACTGAACAACAAACCAATGCCTCTGAAAAGGTTCCGCCCGGTGGCAGCCAGCAGTTTGTAGCAAGTCAACAAGCCAGTATCCAAAGTTTGCTGATCATCATCCTCCTCTCGACCTGCCCAGAAGAAACACCAAAAGACTCCCACACTCACAGCCACAACCAGATGTGCATTATGACAACTGTGGACACTTTCCTCTCCACTGTGACAAATGTGGGTGGTGTAACCTCTGTCCCGAGGTGGGAAGGTAAGAAATGCAATGTTTTCCTGGTTGAATGAATCCCAGGAGTGCTTTGTAGCATACCACCAGATATAAAGTGAATCAAATGCCCAAACCATTCTTGTGCTGTTGCACTGCCACACAGTTGAAGTGTAGATGGAAATTTCAGAAATGCCATGTTTTCATGTGCTCAAATGAAAAACTACAATATTTTGTAGCTTAACTTGAGACAAAAAGAGGATTTGATACGCCACAAATCATCTGGAATGCTTATTTCCACAAAACGCTTCTATACATTTTGGTAACTTTACCATTGAGCATTAGATCAACCATTTGGAAGAGGTCTAGATGTCCAAAAATAAAACAAAAAAAAAACCTGACACAGACATTGATTGCTGTTGTCCAAATGTAATAAAAATGCTTACAAAAAATAGAAATACCAGTTGACTAACACTAAAGACTAAAACAAGGTGTGGAAAAAATTGTTAATTGAAGTTAGAAAAAAAACAAGAATAACAATAATTATTTGTTTATTAATTATTTAATAATATTTAATAATTGAAAAAATGTGTGTGTGTTTTTTTTTTAAATGTACTGAAATTGTCTTTAGTTTTAGTCTTTGTCAATTTGGTCAAATGTGTCAGCAGAACAGCATGAGGCAGTTGACTCCCAGTGTGCATCCACTGTACAACCCATTCTGAACTTAAGCAGCAGCTGCCTCACTATTTCACAGTGACTCTGATCCAGAGGCAAGGCATGTTTAATGTGGAAGGTATTTTAGGTAAAAGCAGTAAACAGTAACAAAATGTATAATGTAATTAGTCAAGCCTGTCAAGTGATTTAACCAGAAATTAAGTTTGTGTGAGTAAAAGACACTTTTTAAAAACTGAGTAGGAACCAAGAATATAATTGTGTCAAGGGCATGTCTAGACATGTCTAGACTTGTCTGGGCAAGAAACGGTGGCTTCCAAAGGAAGTACCTTTGACCCAATTATTTTTAAGTCAGAGAGAAGAGTCAAATGAGGAAGAAAGAGGGCGGTCCCTCAGCTTCATTGTAAAAGCTGTGTGTGTGTGTGTGTGTGTGTGTGTGCGCTCTAAGCAGTATATAAAGAGGTGTACAAACCAGCTGGCTTCAGTCGGCCCTGGAGATTAACTTATGAGGAATTCTGTCCAAGATCTTTATCAGAAATAAAGCCTGCCTACTCTGGACTCTGCCTGACTCCTGTGCATCATTTTGGAAGACTGCAGTGCTCATTTTTCTGAAGCTTTTGGTACATGTTGTGAGCAGGTGTTTCCTGACCTGATCTGGCTCAACTGGGGGAACCTTTGCCACATCAGTAAGACATGGATGTGGGTCAGTGTCTTTGCTCATGAAGTCCTGCCTCACAAGCCGCCTGTCTTACTGAAACTGGAGATGGGGAAGCCACCCACCACTGACACTGCAGTCTTTATGCAAGATATTAAATGTAGCACAAAAAGTGAATTGTTATTACAGCATGATAAACATCACATTTAGGTCAAATTGTACAGCAGACAGCACATTACTGTTTTATTTTTCTTTATTAGTAGTATGTTACTGGTACATGACCATGTTAGATACCATTATCCCAGCACACAAACTTGTTATCCTTTATTACAGTGGAGTATTTAGAATTGGCACAAACAATATACTAATGTTGAATATTCTCTCACAAAAGTCCCTGCATACAATAATACTGATTCCAAACACACAGGAAATTAAATATGCAAAAAGGAATTGAACACAAGTCAAAATGCAGAGTGGTATCTTGGTGACAGCAGAACTGTCAATTATGTGCCATGTTTTCTTCAGTGCAAACCTAAAATAAATTAAAACCAAGCTTAGTCACCTCCTTATTTGCCTTTCAGAGAACCTGCAACCAGCCTGAGCAGCTAACTTAACAGGAAGTGAATGTACAAAATTAAAGCCAGGCTTGGCTGCTGAGGTCTGGGGGATTCTCTACCTTGTGTTTGAGATGTTCTGGTACAGTTAAAATGTCTCAAGTACAAACACTGAGGTGATTTAATTAAAACCACAAAAATTTCTGACGCCACAATGAAGGCTGAGCCTCCTCCCACTTTATAACATATGATTTGTCAATTCAGATTTAAATAAAAACAAAAACAACAGCGACCAAAAATGATTAAAAAAGAAAAAAAAACTAAGCTTTACAAGAAAATGAATAAGGCAAGCAAGCTCATTTATACAGTCAAGGATACTATTTACATTGTGTTTACATTTTGTTAAGCATCTTTACCAACGGTTGTGTGGGGTATGTCTCCCCCTACTGGTTAAAACTAGTGTCACACTGCTGACAGCAGCAAAGAGTGCAGAAGTGGTATCATGCTTTCAATCACTCATTACAGAGCACTCCAAAAGAAATCACGCCCAATTCAACAGCATGCCCCCAAAAGAACCAAGCCTAAAACAAATGTCCAGTCTGTTTAGAGATACCTACAGCCTAGTTTAACACTCCCTCCAGATCTGAAATGACTGGGTGGGTATTAGCAAATGATTGCTCCCAGTATCCTGATGTGGTTTTGGATCAAGCCACTCGCATATTGCTTTGCTTCATCCTGGCTTCTACGATCTATGATCTATGAGGCATTGTGTTATGGCATCGCTCAAGTCACAGCTGGGTCAAAAGGACCGACAGAGTGCAAAGCTACTTCATGTCTTTCTGATGTAAAACACAAACAAAATACAAGGTATCATCACTGTAGTGAGAGGAGATTGCATGTTACCCCACGTACACAGAGGCATCTCATCTATGACTATCTACTGAAAAACACTGCTGTCATCACTGACCGACAGCGTTACCTAAAACTCAAAGGGCCGGGCAATGCACAGCTCCGTCATATTCACTGAATATACATTATGACCAAATCAGCTGGATAGTAGAGACTTAGCAGTTAATAATCATGGATAAATACAACTAGAGAAATGTCTAGATGAAGGATCGCCACGCCAGCTCTAGACAAATCACTTTTGCAGCAGTACGTGACTTGATAGTCACATTAAAGTATAAGATCTAGGGAGTCTCCAGAGATGAGACCTAAACTTAGTAGAGCCAGGCTCACTCAGAGGTATGAAGATTTGGTGAAAGGAAGCTACACTTTACCAACCCCTCCCAAATAACCGCAAGTTAACAGTGTAAAAGCCGTGGGGGCTAAACTGCAGTCAAAGGGATCAACAATGCTCCACGTCAATTCTGAGGTAAGTAAACAGACAACCAAAATAAGGAGAGCAGGCTTTTTGAGTTGACGTCATCAGAAATAGTGCTGTATAATAACTAGTACAGTTTTGGACCTGGTGATTGTTGAAGATAGCTAAGGTGTAAAAATGAAAAAAAAAAAAAAATCTTGTCAGCTCAGAACTAAATGTTTTTGTCAGCCTGCTGCCCCTCTTACTCCTCAGTACAAAAGCAGGGACACCAACCACGGCATGGGCATACAGCTTAAGCCAAATGCCTTGGTGATATCGTGTGTCTTCCAGAAAAGATAATCTCTCCATCTCTGACAGGATCAGATGAGAACCTGCTTACACTGACAGGAAGAAAAAGGAAATGTTTCTCTTCCTCTTTTTTTTGTTTTACTAAAATGCTGGAAGAGTAGCTCAAAGGAGACAGCTGAGCCCCAAGTATGAGCCAAGTCTTAGAATAACCAAGAAAACCCCCCATGCAAAAGAATGTCATTCTACCAGTGGTGCATCTTTACCTTTACCATTGCTTATCTCGTCTGTGCCCCATGTTAAAGAAAATAAATATATATACTGCTCCTTTAAAAATGGTCCATATAATGTCACACTATGACCAAAGGAATGTGAACACACACACACACTTGAGATTAATATGATGCTGGAAGCTACACACATACTCAGGAGTGGGTTTCACTGGGCTACTATAGGGAGCCAAAAGTCTGGAGAGTACAGGAAAAAGCAAAGTGAAATAGTAAATCACTGCTATACTCTGACTTAAAAAAAGAAAAAAAGAAAAAAAAACTTACTGTAAAGTCTGAGATAAGCTCATAGTAAAGACTAAGACAAAGCAAGCAACAATCCAGTGAATGTAAAAGAACTGTTAATGTCATGAGGCTGGCCATGTACTGTTAAAACCTAGACCTGCACTTTTCATTAAACACCAGCAAGAGTGGCACAATCTCCTCTCTTTATCTGTGTGTGTGTGTGCGTGTGTGTGTGTGTGTGTGTGTGGAGACTGGAGATAGACGAGGGGCTGCTGGCTGTGGGAGGAGAGAGTCTAAGCCGGTGGACGTGGACAGCAGGCCTCATGGCGTCTCTGCATTACTAGCCGTGGTCTTTTTCTTTGTCTGCTTCTTCACCGTCTTGGTTTGAGTCTTCCAGACAGAAGAAAAACAGGACAGGAAGGACAAGAAAGCAAAGAGTGATTAAAAGACCTGATGAAACAGCAGAGGGAACAGGAGGAAAGACAACACTGAACAGTTAAAATGGGGGTGGGTGAGTGTTATGATAGGGTAACAAATCATCTATAACAAACCACCTCAGTTGACAGATTCTTTTGAGTCCTGTGGTCTTATGTTTATGTATGTATGTCTTTATTTATTTTCTGTCACAAAGCACCCTTATGACCAAAGTGACAACCACCTACTGCACACCTATAGTATTTATATAATCATTATTCATATAATCAATAAATCGGAATATCAAATTGAAAGACTTGTAAAATCACACGACTATTTGATACAATCACGGTACTTTGATGGCGATTCGATATGTATTGGAATCAAATAAAGAGATAAGCATATCATACCAGCCCTACTAACTACTGTCACTTCCAGGCCTTACTAAAACAGGGTTATATTTATGACTGTTCATTCCAGCACACCATGAGCACGGGGATGACATGTTAAACATGCAGATGCAAACAATATAGCTTTACAAATACTCCAAAATACAGGCTAGGAAATGTATTCAGCACATCCATTAAGCCTCAAGCATACAGAGTGTGTTTGGTAAGAAAATTTTAGAAGTTTTTAAAGTAAGACTCTTTGCAGGTGGGTTAGTGAATTCTATAGATTCTAAATGGTAAAAAATGATGGACTCTTAATTGAAACAAAGTAATCATAAATGCAACAAGGTCTATAAGCATTAAATCTTATGTCTTATGTATTTTCTGTTTAACAGGAAGTCTACAAAATTAAAATCATGAATTAAAAATGAAACAACACTGTGAATAGCTGGTTTGCGCTATTGACTGACCGCATCCTGTTTGCCTGTGGGAATTCTGAGTCAGGTACAGCCCTACAAACCATGCGTGTGTGTACTGGAGCCACATGCAGAGACAGAGACCTACTGACACATACTCAGAATCAGAAGAACTTTATACTGAGGGCCAGATGTTGTGCTCACACACACACACACAACTTCAGACAGTACTACAGCATCTCTCCTGAAGGTGCTCCTCATGCATCGACAGTGGTCAGGCACATGGCTAACAGACACGCAAACCTGAACAGCGCCAAATGAATCAGCCTTTGTCCCTTTACCCCCACTGCCTGTAGTAATGCATAAGTCTGTGTGTGTGTGTGTGTGTGTGTGTGTGTGTGTGTGTGTGTGTGTGTATTGATCCTACCTCTGTCTTGGCAGCGGCAGGTTTCTTGGTGGTCTTGACGCTGGCGCTGCGCTTGGCGGCCTTCTCCCCTGCGTCCTCATCAGAATGCTCAGTCCTTGTGTCGGACTGGTCTGAGCTGTGCTGGGATGACGTGTCATCGGGAATGGACATGGCCACCACAGAGCGGGCTGCTGGAATCGGACAAAAATAGGTTAGCTGGCACTCTGAGCGAGACAATCGACAAGTCCATTCATTTACCACAGAGGAAACTCAGAAGATGTGTCAATTCTCAAAGCCTAGTCACCCAGGTAAGGTTGGCAGCTTGGCAATGAGTGAACTGAAATCAAACCTCCGTGCCTCCTTGCTTCCCTACCAGTGTGATCATTTGCTGATTAAGTATTCAATAGGCAAGAACTTTATTGCAGCCATTATAGGCTGACTAGCCCCTTTACATAATATACTCACTTATTATGTTGCTTTTTATGATATTGTTCATGTACTACTGTAACTTTTCTTGGCGAGATAGCACTGTAGTAGGTCTACTTGCAATTAATAGCATGATTTGGGTATGATTATACTATAATCCAGGGTCTCAATTAATATTTTTTAGCTTGCTGTTATTGCATGCAGTTGAGCTACTTGCAAATTACATACTGTATGGGGGGGGGGCATAACACTCTGATGAAGGCTTTGTCCCTTAATTAAAAGCGCTACAAGGAAAGCATGCACAGCTGTGAACTGTGAACCCTTAAGTAAAGTAGTTTTTTCTAGCTATGTTAAGCCATCAAAAGATTGTTTAGTTATCACAGGCAGTACCAAAGCAGCTGTTCAAAACTAACCACAACACAAATGAAATCCGAGCATCTCACACCGCCCACATTCAGCCATGGCAGGGCGGCCCATCAACCAAACAACTCTCAGGTCAGTGTAAACACTAAGGGATAATCTTAACTGATAGGTTTTAAGCATGGTTTCCATTTACATGAGGGGAACATTTCCATCATCTTTTCATTGCTTCTACGCAGTGTCCACCCAGTCAGTCAGAAGGTTTAACTTTACCCCTGGTGTTGCACTCTTTTCACTTGTGCCTCTTTCGGTCTGTTTTGTTCAAGATGCACACTGCTTTAGAGTCTTTCTTGGCATAATCTGACCTGTCCCACTTTGCTCTTTTCATTTATTGTTGTATTCTTTTTCCTCCACGTTTCTCCCCTTCTCTCTCTCACTCTGTATTCAGTTCACAGTTTGTCAGGCCCACACAGCCAGTCGACCACAAGTGTAACATCAGACACAAAGAGTGAT
>OMLB01054685.1:0-29888 GCA_900302555.1 Myripristis jacobus
TGAGGTCTGCTCAAACTGTCAGCTCCTTTAAATCAGGGCTAAAAACACTATTGTTCACTGAAGCATACTCTTAGATTAGATACTTGCCTGTTGTATTGCCTGTACTTTTTAACTATTTATGCCTCCTCCGCACTCCAAGGACTACCTGCTGTATTGCCTGTACTTTTAACTATACACTGTTGATTTATGCCTTTTATTTTTCTACTTCTTTTTGGGTTTATTGTTAAATCGGCTGCAAATGTCATAGATTACAGGGCTGAGGACTGAGTCCGGGCTGAAATATGGTTCAGAGCCAGGGACAAGAGATCCTAGCTGAAATCTCTGACAGAGCCGGGTTTGAATTTAAACTCAAATTTTTTCTAAGTTCACTTTTTGGTGGCAGGGACCTGCAGGGGTGATAAGGCCTATCACGCCCTGGGCCCTTGGCCGTATAGCTCAGGCGGTGTACTGAGCCTGTTGCTATTTTATGTTACTATATTTTATTATCGCTCTTAATTTCTATTTCCCTTTTTATTGACTGTTTTTATTGTTTTAAATTGTATCTTGTTGCTTTTAATATCTCTGTAAAGCACTTTGAATTACCTTGTGTTGAATTGTGCTATACAAATAAACTTGCCTTGCCTTGCCTTGCCAATGATCCCAAATTTTGGCTCATATTATTATTTAAAATACATTTTAGCCCTAAAATATAGATTTGTGTTTTTGTATCTTCGTTTTTGTTTGCTATTTTCTATTTCTTCTGCTGTTTGCCATTTTCCTGATTATTTCAACCACTAGACAGTACTAGTTAAGTTAGATGATAAGCCATACATCAAGTCATGTTTAGTTTATAATGTGCCATGACATTTTTCACCTCGTTTTTTCTTTTGTGTATCTCTTCATTAAAATAATTATTAAAATGGCCTCATTTTGTTAATATTGATAACTAGTTAATGTACAGTATTCCTGGACAGCTGAGTTTGTCAACAATTTACAGATTTTAAAAAAAAATATATGAATCAAGCCCATGCTTTGCATCAATGGAGATTACGTCTAAATTTTAAAAATGTGAAATGTGCCCCTATATTGTTGAATGAGCAGTGGTCCATTTTATAGGGAGAATACAAATGAGGTTTATTTCATTCAAAGAATTACCAGGCCACCCAAACCCTCCACCTACATCGTCAAAAGTGACGCAGAAACGCTCATGGCACAGTAAACTGCTGTAGGTCATCTGATAGTGCATGACAAACAACTGCATTGTTTTCCCCTGCATTCACTTTCTCTCTTGATACTGTAAATTATTGTTGGTTCTGTTGTAGGGAGGAGTTTAAACAGGATAAACTTTGAAATTTCTGACACATTGTCAGTGATCTAAGGAATTGTGATGGCAAGTACATGAAGGTTTTAGTGCCAGTGCAGTGGCCCTGCATCTGTTATTGTGATCCTTCACATGACAGTATGTCATTGTATTGCTCATTCATGTGCACACACTAATATAATGTGCAAGGCTACTAGCACAGAGATGGGTCTTGGTGGTATTTAATCATATAGTCCAAATGTGAAAACAGTGTCTTGCAAAGTTACCCTGGACCAGGTCAGCATCTGAATTTGCTACGCTCTGCTCCAAAATGGTACAGTATACCTTCCTGGGTTCCGAAAATTATTTTGTCAACATGTTGGAAGCAAAGCTTACATGAAAGTAGTCCATGACAAAACCAATCAAAGCTAGGATTGTTTCCTCCTAATATGAGCAAATAAACTGATAGGGACAATGGTTTGCTATTGTGGCACAAAACAGTTTGTGAAATGTATTATCCAGTTGTAGTTGATATCCGATTGTGAATTTCATACCATGAATTTCATACCCTATATTATAATTGTGCCCTTGTGATATTTGGCTATACAAATAAAAATTGACTCATGTCTGCATTATGATAAATTGCTTGATTATATAGCATGCCATATGCACAGTATTGTGCATATGGCATATTTGTGACACGTTCTGGAAAACAAATTTATCTGTTTTGGTTTTTATGTTCTAGAACACAGATGTATCTTCTTGTGATTTTTGTGTTCTAGAACACAAATATATCTTCTTGTGATTTTTGTGTTCTAGAACACAAATGTATGTTCTTGTGATTGATTTTTTGTGTGTTCTAGAACACAAATTAAGGACCTTGGTGGGCAACTGAGAGCAATCAGCATATAACATTTTCGATGGTCTCAATTAAATATGTTGTATAAATAATCTTTTGAGGAAAACTGTCTTTCTTTCTCCACCCCAGCAGAGTTGCAATAATTGAACAGTTCATGCACTCGCTGGATGAATCTGCAAACCTGTTACTGACTCCCTAGTCTCTCTATGACAGTGGCTCAGGTCAAAAGCACCCTTCACTTCCCTGCCCTGCCAAGCACAATAAATAATGTGGCAGGCTAAGGCCTTTTGTGTCCACACAGATTCTTTCTTTTGCTCGGGGTAGGCGGAAATCGAGGCGTTTGATCTGAATTCTAAAGAGTCTTGTTGCAGCCCAATAAAGGATGCCATTGTATGTAAATAGTTTATATAAGAGCATATGACTGCTACGGTGCAGGGCAGTGGCTAGTGGCGGAGGAATGATTAGCATTTTCCAAACGCATGGTGTTCTCAATCCAGCCTTTTGGTTTGCTAAAAAACACAATATTTTAATTCATTTCCACCCATTTTGTACACATTTTTGTGTACCACCACAACCGAAGGTAAAATACATGTTTTATCCTTCATCAATTCTATTTTGTACTAACACTTAGTGTGCAATGAGGTCAAATTTGATGTGAGTGAGGGCTAAGGTGCCTTAGATATCTTGACAAATACTTGGCAGGCTGTTGTGCAAATTATCAGTGATAGGCAGACTAGTAATATTTGAAAGAAATAACTTTTCAGGATATAAATATCTCTTAATTGGATAATTCTGTTTTTATAATGGCAAATCCGATCGTGCCATTCTCACAAACAATAGAGGTCTCATTTCTCTCAGAAAAAATGGCATCTACTAATGAGATGCATGTCTTGCTGCTTCCTTGGAGAAATTTGCTGGCATAGTCTGTCGGTCTGTCTGCCACTGAGCCGTGGGTCAGATTGGGAGTACAGTATTAATACAGGGTGAGCAAACCACGTGATTCGGCGAAAGTTTCGCAATTGGCTTCGATGTCTTGCGTCTTATGACGGTGCATGGTCGTAGGCCATCGCCCCTGCTTTTATACCACCAACAAGCTACTTGGAAATTCTCGTCTGTTGTTCCTACTCTGACAAATCCAGCTTGATGTTCAGGCCACACCTGAAGATGGTCATCTTTGGACCTGGTGCTGCTTATGCCGCTTACACCGCCGGCTGAGCCTTCATGGTAAACTTCTTCAAAACTGATGTTATAAAAGTTAGACTTTTACAAAATGATTGCGTAAGGTTGTAGCAGAGGATGGCAATGGTAATAGCCCTCAAGTTTTTCGGTTATTTCCACCTGATAAACCATTGTTACAAATATGATTGCGTCTTTATGCAAGGCTACTAAGCTGCAGTATTCATTGTTAGTTTGTATTTTGCTTTTATTCTTACACTATTTAAGTTGGACATTATTCACGTAATATATTATAACTCATTGATTTTATAATTGTCATCATTAACCTTTAGGTTTAGGTCTAGAGTTGTCTACATCAGTTTGGTAATGTTTAACCATTGCTTTTCCAGACCTGGAATCGAAAATGAACTGGGGGACCTTTTATGCCGTGATCAGCGGCGTAAACAGGCATTCTACTGGCATCGGACGCATTTGGCTCTCTGTCATCTTCATCTTCCGTATCCTCGTCCTGGTGGTGGCTGCTGAGAGTGTTTGGGGAGATGAGAAGTCCGGCTTCACCTGCAACACCCAGCAGCCTGGATGCAACAGTGTGTGCTATGACCAGTTCTTCCCCATCTCTCACATCCGCCTGTGGGCGTTACAGCTCATCCTAGTTTCCACCCCTGCGCTGCTGGTGGCCATGCATGTGGCCCACCGACGTCACATTGACAAGAAGATCCTGAAGAGGACGGGCCGCAGCAGCCCGAAAGAGCTGGAACACATCAAGAACCAGAAGTTCCAGATCACTGGAGCTCTGTGGTGGACATACATGATCAGTATCCTGTTCAGAATAATATTCGAGGTGGCTTTTCTCTACATCTTCTACTTGATCTATCCTGACTTTAAGATGGTGCGTTTGGTGAAGTGTGACTCATACCCTTGCCCCAACACAGTGGACTGTTTTGTCTCCAGACCCACAGAGAAGACCATATTCACTGTGTTCATGCTGGCAGTATCTGGGGTGTGTGTGCTACTCAACCTGGCTGAGGTGATATACCTCATAGGCAGGGCCTGCATACGGTGCTTACATGGCTCTGAAGAAGAGTCCAAAGTGGCTTGGATAAGTCAAAAATTGTCCTCGTATAAGCAAAATGAAATCAATCAGCTGATAGCAGACCATTCTCTCAAGTCTAAGTTCACAGTGACTAAAAAGAGCCCGGTTGACAGGGGTGAGAGGTGTTCGGCTTTCTAAAGACACTACCCTTCCTTCTCCAATGAAACTAATCAACAATAATGTCCATGGAGCATGCTGTCATAGTGCATTAATGTTACATATCCTGTATATTGGCTCATTTTCATTATACTCATTTAGACTCTTCATATGCGTGTTGTATCATTCAGTCAGCTGTTTGTTGATTCATCCATTTTTACATTTATTCTACTGACACAAGCATTAGTTGCTGTTGGAACTTGTCTAAATGATTTGGAGCCCGTAGTGTAGGTTAAAGAAAGAAAGACTCCTGCACAAACTGAAATGCTGGATAGGAAGGTTAACTTTCATTTTGATCAAAAACGTTGCCAGTATGTTTCATTATTTAATTCTAATCTGAGTCAAAGGTGGTGCTACGCAAAAGAGAAAGAAGTACTTATTTGAGTAAATGTCTTTTTCTGAAATAGTCCTTTAAGACTACAATAGCAACCTTTTTTCCTTTTTCTTTCTTGGTGGATAGTGTAACTCTTATGTAACTTTATTAACATGCTGCTGCTGAAATATAGCAATTCATTCTAACGGGAAACCAAAGAAAACTAGTAAAATGTTGTCCAACAAGGACAACTTAACCTAGATATTATAGTGTTACAAATAAACGAAAATTAAATATAAGCAAATCTATCTTTCGGACATTTTTGTTACTACTGAACACTTAGCAACATAAAACACAATACCCAGAACAGTGTGACTTCAGCTGGAAATGTTGGTGAACCTTGTGCAAACCTATTCTGGATTCTTTCCAGGTCTAATTCAACTAACAAAAATGGCAGTATTGTTGGAGATGCCACATGATGTTCCTCCACTGAATAGGCAAAATTAGAAGAATTCATTCATTCCTACTCCCTTTTGTCTGCTGGGTCAGTCTCAGCATTTTGCAGATCCCAGCCTCAAGTACTGTACATATTTCATCCTCAAGCAAAAAAAAAAAAAAAAGTTTTTGTATTTCTTTGACTTCGTTTGTAAAATCATTAACTGGTTCTGAGAAATGTTTGAGGTACTTTTTAGTAGAGACCCATCACTGTCAGAAAGCTAACTTTTATACCTCCCCATATATTACAGTGCATATTCCATATATCTGTAGCTCTGTGCAACTTTTAGACTAGATGTAATGTCACATAGGATGGCGTCTTTTAACACAGTTGTTCTGAAATTAACCTGTATTTAATTTCATTTTTAGAATATATATAAAAAACTGTTATGTAAAAAATGTGCATATATCAGATTATATCAGGTAAACAATCCAGTAAAAATGTAAAAATGGGTTACAACTGTATATATGTACATTATTTAATAATAAGAAATAAACTTGCAGTTAATTTGACAACTATGTTGGCAAACTACTTAGCAATCATATGATGACTTCCTGTGTCATTTCATTACAAAAAAAGGTTGTATCTTTCAAAAAAAACTGTGGAATGGGCAGTGTTGAATGGATGACAGAACAAAATATGGAAAGTATTCTTTGTAATTATGCACACCATGTTTTCTTTGAAGTTGTTAGCTATAGGATCGGTGCTCATCTCATCACTGGCACCTCTTCATTGACTTACCTTCCGTTCTGTTGCTGTGATTTGTAACTTGAAGACCCAAATGGCTACTCATCTCCAAGTCATGCCCCCCATGATAGGAGAGACCCTCACGCTATATTTAGATCACAGTAGCACTTGTGGCCAGACAGAGTCAGTAGACGGTCTTATTGGCCAGCTGCCCTGTCACTCACTGTAACAAGAACGAGTGAGGGGGGCTTTGATAGTTTACATTAGAGAGTGTGCCCTGTGCCAAATTTAACCATGGGGGGAGGGGGTCGAGGCAGGGCAAGCCGGACTTGCTTGTGAGTGTGTCCAGCAGGTTATGTGCGCTGTGACCAGTGGAAGACCCCAGGGCCTGGATCCCGGCTGAGTCGTAGCTGAAGACTGAGGACTGAGTCGGTGGGTTTGCTGGTGTGGAACAGAGGCTGTGGCTTGTGGGAGTCCATTTTTCCTGTCCATTCAAGGGCATTGCTGGGGGCCTGGAGATCAGCCTCAAGCACCAAGGCCTGCGGCGGAAGCAGGGGACCTCATGGACCCTCACACCCATGCAGTGCTCCGCCAAAGGGGATGTGCGAGCTGACAAGGTGGGTGTCCCAGCGAGTGTGTCTTCTGTGTGATTCTCTAGGAACTCTTTGTTGATTGAGGTACAAATGGGAATCACAGCTAGAAATAATCAAACCTAAGGCCACTAAGGGAGTAGGTATTGTAGCCTAGTTTGTTTACTTTGTTTACTTGACTGCCTTGTGTGAGAAGACAGTGTTGTACGGATTGTAAAGTGTTGTATTTATTTTTTTCCAAAGTCTTGGAAGAAAGTGTCTTGGTTAAATTGGTTGTAAGACTTTGTTTATCATCGTATTGTCATTGGTTTGGGGAGATTTTTATTTATTATTTATTTGATGTTTTTAAAAATCAAACTTTGTTTGAAATTGCACTTACGCCCACTATCCACAGTTGTGATAGATGCGCTGTCAAAGTCTGTGATAGTGATAGATGAATTTCATCTAAAACATTTTTTATGATCCATTTTTCAGCCAATAATCAGGATTCCCATTTCCACCCAGCAACTCATGCATTTGCTGTTCTGCTGTACTGTACATGTATCCAAGTACGGTATATTTATATTGCATAATGTGTCACAGTGGCTTACGGTCCTGTCATTACTTGGCTATTTCCAATTCGCACTTCCACCACGTCTGCTGGGTATTTCATCCCACCTTGTGTGGATCATGTTACCATGGCTTCTGGCCTTCATGCCAGGAACCATGGAATCATGACTGCAACCTGCCATCTCCCTGTCCACACATGCCAAATATATACGCTCCTAAAGTAAATATAATCCAGTCTGTGTCTATGTGGAAAGGGACGCTACTTGGCAGTGAAGTCCCCAAGTCGTACGCTCAGTTAACAGCTTGGCTCTCTAGAGACTCATTTGGTCTAAGCTCTGCTGAATTTGGTAAGACCTTTATAGAGGGGAAGGCTAAACTTAATATACACAGTTCCTTTTATTAGACAACATCAGGAACACTGAAACTTCTTTCAACGTTTTGGAGATTTTTTGATAAATTCACAGATTCATTTAGTCATGTCATTTGCACGGACTAAGCTTTCCACAGGTAAGAAATCAGGTGAAAAAACAGTTTTTGTCTTTTTTGCTCTCTCTTTAGCTACAGATCTGATCTCACATAGCCATGGGGGACTGGAACCTGCTGGGGAAACTCCTGGAAAAAGCCCAGGAGCACTCCACTGTGGTGGGGAAGGTGTGGCTCACTGTTCTTTTCATCTTCCGCATCCTGATCCTGAGTGCTGCGACAGAGAAGGTGTGGGGCGACGAGCAGTCAGGCTTCACCTGCGACACCAAGCAGCCCGGTTGCGAGAATGTGTGCTACGACATCACGTTCCCTATCTCGCACGTCCGCTTTTGGGTGCTGCAGATCATCTTTGTGTCGACACCTACGTTAATCTACCTGGGACATATCCTCCATCTGGTGCGAATGGAGGAGAAGCAGAAACAAAAGGAGAAGGACATGGGACATCAAACAGAGAAGCAGGCTCTCATTGCGGAGGCGAAGCACAAGAAGGCCCTGATGAGGGACGATAAGGGGCGTGTGCGTCTGCAGGGGGAACTGTTGCGCACCTACGTTTTTAATGTAATCTTTAAAACCCTATTTGAGGTGGGCTTCATCGTGGCCCAGTATCTGTTGTATGGCTTTGAGCTGAAGCCTATGTACACATGTGACAGACCCCCCTGCCCCAACGTGGTGAACTGTTACATTTCCCGTCCCACAGAGAAAACCATCTTCATCATCTTTATGTTGGGAGTGGCCAGCGTGTCGCTGCTCCTCAACCTCATTGAGGTCTACCACTTGGGCTTCACCAAGTGTCGCCAGGGTATCAGCTACAGGAGAGGTGTTGCCTCCCTTGAATCCATCTCCAAGGAGCCCAGCGAGGCGGCAGTGCCTTTCGCTCCCAGTTACGATGACTACTTCCACGGGCACCACCAAGTCCAGCCGGGCTACCCACCCGTCCCCAGCTACAACCTCTCCCCTCTGTCTGAGGAGACGGACTCTTCCTTCCATCCTTACCACAGCAAGGCGGCTTACAAACAGAACAAGGACAACTTGGCGGTGGAGAGGAGCAGCAGCAAGCCTGAGGAATGTGACCTGAAAGGGAAGAAGGGAGCGGGATCAGCCCCTGGGTCACCTACACAGGCCAGGCCCGGCCGCTACGCCAAACACAGCAACAACAAGACTAGAATAGACGATCTGAAGATATGAGAGGGTTTATGTTTCTCTGAGGGGTCTTAAATTGCTGCGAAGGGGTCATATTTTGCTCTGAAGCATTCAGATGTGCCCGACTGACTCTGCTCTTAAAGATGGCACAGGTTTGACTCATTCCAGCGTAGATGGGTGTGACATTTATAAGGCACACAAATAAACTGTGCAGCTGTAAAGCACTATGTGTAAAGACTGAAATGGTTGTACAATAACATCTCTGATGCCTTAGATCTGTGCAAGAAAATTCTACTTATGTTCCACTTACACTGTCCTGTAAAATTTTATTGGAAAATTATTCTGTTTAGAACAACTTGACTGGATGCCACACATTAGATTGCAGTATGACTTATATATTGACACTAATAGTGGCATCAGTATTTTCAATCATTATTGACGTGTTGGCGTTTTGTGTATTTATTTGACCGATTTGTCTTTCCAGTAAGAACTTTATACTTATTGTTGCCTCACTGTTCAGGTGAGTCGTTGTTTTTAATGTTATTTTGTCTGTTTTGTCTATGACTGAGAAAATAATCTACTAGAGTCAAAAATAAAGTAACAAACTGAGATGTGTTTAGCTCGAGAGTTTCTTTTTACATGTTTGATAAATGTGACAATACGAGACTTCGCAGATGGAGGGGTAAAAACCAATGTAAAAGAAACCAGGGCTTCATCAGTTGTTATTGTAAATATACAAGAACTATAACTGAAAAAAGATGTATTTGCTGAATGAATGGACTGTAAAAGCTCATCCACATTTTGAGAGCAGAATCCAGAGCATACATTTGCGAAGTACTGGCCCCCCTGGCCTCGTTTGAAGAAACCAGATAGGGCAAATAGTTAAATTTAACTTTCTTGTTTTGAGGTCACCAACTAGCATAGTTTACTTGCTTGGACTTGAAGTTGTGAGATGTGCAATACACGACAACACATTGGACAGCCTATCAAATGCTCAAACTAATTCCCAGGCAAGGCACCAAACAAATTGCAGTGGTCTCTAGAGTTCCCACATGTACTGTATTACAAGATTATTATAAGAGCTTATGGCAAAAGAAAACAAAAACATAATGGTGCATTCGTGTTTGTTTTTATCTGTATTTGTGCCCATAATTTTCTGTAAAGCACTTGGTTTCAGAACATTTTGTTAAACCAGCTCTATAAATAAACTTGTCTTAAATCTGCCAGTTAGCGTTTTATTTGTAATCTTCAGTGTTTGTATCAAGGGAAAAAAAAAAGCACCCATCTCACTAGAACAAGATTAAACATTTAATTCAAACTGTCCAAACAAATAAATCAATAGATTAAACTGATAGGAGCACAAAGAGCAGCAATGGTAGTGTTGAAGTTGTATCCATGCACATTTGTTCAACCACTCTTTCTTACATACAGCTTTATAGGAATGATACACTGAACACAACATGATCACCTTTGAAATGAGAATCTACAGGGTATATTTTCAAAAACAGGGTATGCACGTATAACCTGTCGGACCACAGAGCCCGAGCAGAAATAAACATGCTATGTATAAACCTCTATTGCCTGCATATGCCACATACCCATATCTTGTACTCGTCCCTGCCAGGAAAGTACAGCACATGGGCGCCCATGGTATGAAAACCCTGCAGTGTCATGAGATAGGATGTTCATGTCTAGGAAGCTGTGTCTCAAGGTTGGATTGGTATGTTCGTAATTTCCTGTAACGTTTTTGGCGTGTCAAGCAAGGAGCAAATGGCTATTTCACATTGCAAATAAATGTTTAATAACCGAGTTTCTGTGCATAAGCGTTATTAAGATGTATGTTACACAATCCTGGAAAACTCATTTCTTGCCTTTATGAAGTTGGCCCGGGGTCAATGATTGAAGAGTCGAATATTTCGAGTGGGCACGACTAAAACTCATGTCAATGTCAAAAAACTTTTAATACTTTAATGAGCATGCCAGTCTCTGGTTGAAAGTGAAAATAAAATGTAAGGGTTTGTTTTGAGAGGGTAGTAGTGGTGGGTGAAGCGGCGCCAGAGACAATAAGCTCCACAGCTCCAGGATGCCAAGAGAGAGAAATACTAGCATAAAGCAGATAAAGCAGCTGGAAGCGTTACTTTTTCTGCTTAGGCCAATAAGTCAGTGAATGAGCCGATGATGGATTGCCTCTAATTCAAAAAATATCACATCATGGTACATATGATATTGCGGATAGCATGTGTAATGCTAGTCTGAACAAAGAGTTGAAATAAAGTATGAGTGAAGAGTTTTGTTCCAAAACGAGACATCAAACATTTGCAAAAATATCATGTCTACGCTTACAAAAAGGATTTCTGCCATGAAAGTAATACAAAGTTATGAGTCATCTTAAGACATCTGCTTGGAGAAGAGTCATCTTTTTTGTGGACAGGATTATATGTCTTGTTGAAATGTTTACAGATGAATATCAAGTATTTTCTCTGTGGATATTAAGGACTTTGGAATGAAACCTTTCAAGTGATACAGTCCCAATCCAACATTTTGAATTTGGTTTGTATCAGAGGGTAGAACTTCATAAATGACAACGGATATCTGGAAATATAAAGATTTCACTATATTGCACATTATATAGCTACAGAGTCAAAACAGATGCAGTATATGAGCATAAACAGCACACCAACTTAATGTACAGGCTATAGTTTGAGTCTGTATTCGGCTCGAGTCATGTAATCAGCGTCTGCGAACAGCAGCAGCCAAGCAGCATAATTATTGACACTTTTGGCTTTGATTAGATACACACATTAAGACTTTGATTTGCACAGCCTTTCATGTATTTAATAGCTCTCAAGTGGAATTGCTAACATCAGCACCTGCAGCACCAATCTCCTGATTATTCAAAGATGGGGATTTCAGAGCAGCTTCCAGTATAAACACTGATGCAGTCAAAGTCTTGTCCCCTGCCCGCTGCATTTTAAATGGCTCCTAGTGAGCGTTAGATTGACAAAAGCCCATACAGCTTCAGTCAGCATACCCAGCTGAATAGCTCATAATTTAAATGTTTATAGTGTTCATTTTTACAATTTTGCTGATATAATGGCGGGCTATGTGTAAATAGACACATTAAAATTTAACAGCTCCAAAATTTTCCATTGCCTCTCATTCAGCTTTTAGCGAAATTAAAAGTTCCATAACTCAAAATGTACAAAGATGTGGAAAGCACTCATTAAACAGGCTATAGGATATTTATATAGTTATATAGGAGAGGATGGAGGAAAGGAAAGTGATCGCAGGACAAAGTGATGATGTCTTTTTGGTAAGCCACACGACGTGCCCTTTTGGAAGTTTGAGGTTGAATTTGTGGGAATAATTGTCCTGAACTTAGATTCATTTTTTTTCTTTGCCAAAAAAACATTTGAACATGTTTGAGGCAGAGGATCCATATTTGTTGTGCCCAAAAAAAAAAAAAAAAAAGAGTAAATGTGTTTTCTTTTAATATGTGAGAGGCAGAGCTTTAAGTATTTATTAACTGTTTTTTTTATTTGTTTGTTTGTTTTGGTTGGATGTTGTGCAGCACATTGAGCGATGTTATATTGTATTTAAATGTGCTATATAAATTAACTGACTCATGACTTATGACTAAACAGTGCTTTTATATACAAGTCATATGGACCAGAAACCATGTAGGCCTATCTGAAAAATCATGACACTTTGCAGTCACAAGAGGTTGCACAACATACAGAAGGCCACTTAACTATATAGAAGAACTTGAACTTTTTTTTTTTTTTTTTGGTATAGTTATCAGGTTAGGTTAAATGTGATCAGCTCCATTGATGTGAACAAGTAAAGTGTACAAATACTGTGCCGACAAACTGTGAAGTCCGAGTGCTGTTATATATTCACTGCTGAAAAAGCCCAGTCATTAGATTTTCCTGAGCGCCCAGTCATTAGATTTTCATTGAAAATAACGGCATAAACTGATACAATGGAGCGCTGCCTTTAGTGGCTGAATAAGGAGGTGGATCACTGTAACTTGAAAATGATGAAATATTCTATCACCACGCTCTGTTTGTTCCCTTTGTCTCTGTGCTTCATGCCATTTTTCCACCAGTTGTAGTGCAGATCTCTACTGCCCCCTCCTTTTTGATCAAGCTTATCACTGTGCACCCAGCAGCCCTGAGATCAGCGTGTGCAAACACACCATCTGGTGGAGGTTTGGGAAAGTATAAGTAAAAGTCAAACTCTGGGAAAAAATCCAAGCACTCTTAGGTGGAATATTGTCATTTGCCATGCCATTCCTATTTGCAAAGCCAACACTGTTACTGATTATTAACTGAGGCTATAAAGATTGTGAAACCCTGGTTTGATGCAATTATTTTTAAGTGAAGGCGGCCAAACTTCCCAGCTGGGACAGAGGTAGATTAGGAGGCTGGGAGGACAGAATAAAATCAGTCAAGGGGACTTATAAGGTTCAGTTAATCCTTTATTCAAGTAACTGGGGAGCACTGGCTCATTTTTCGTCATATTGACACTATGCAACCAAACTGCTAATGTGTGATAAATGACAAGGGGCCAGAAGCAATGCTTGCCCTTACAGTGACTTTGTGGTTCTGCAAGGGTAATGTTATGAAATATCAGTCAAAGGGAAAATAGGGCTTCTGATGTTTGCTGACTGTATCCGTCTGATTGCTTGCAGCCCTGTCACCTCATCACCAGCCTTGTTAAACTCAATGCAGACTGCACAACACATCTGTTCCTGCAGAATATGCGCAAAGCTTACAGTGCTACACCACACCAGAAGATTGTTGAAAAGGGATTCACACAACTTAAAAGAAAATGAACCCAAAATTAACTCTCGACATGGTTTCTCAGGCAGAAAATATAATTATGGCTTGGCATCTGTCACTTCGTGGCCTGGCCTCTTCAGTGTGTTGTCTGTGTGCTGGGAACAGGCTTACTACTGCTGCCGCCACGTGACGGCGGAAACTCTGCAGCAATCAATAAGGTGTCTTTTTTCATTTTTTTGCCAGTGCAGGCTTGACAGAAAGCTTTTGTTGTCATGGTGGCTTGACCATTTCCTTTCCTTTAATATCTGTATCATGCCTGGGGAGAGCCACACTGAACTTTCAGTGGAATGATACAAGAAATAGATGTTTTTTTTCAACCCAAAATGACACCATTAGCATGCCAGGCATGCCATAAAAAGGCTATTATGTGTAATCTGTAATAAAATGAAATAAATTAGCAAACAGATTTATAATAGCTCTTACCATAACATTTTATGCTGGTTATCTTATCTGTTTTTGGCCACTACTATGAGAAATTAATTTTCCTCTGGGATAAATGATATGGGCCTATATATGCCTCTGGAAATCAATTTAAACATGACTAAATGCGCCCGTTCTGCAGACAACCTCTCTTCACATGCTGCGTGTTTTGAAGGAAGCTATAAATTTGACGTGACATGACATTTGACATGAGCTCGGCTTACTCTTAACGCCTCGCAAAAATATTCCAAGAAAATTCCCAAGACAAATAAAAACGCGTTTTGTTTATCCCACACACAGGCTTCATTGATGGAAAAAAGTTCAATTTTGTCCTATGGCATCATGGTATCCTCTTCAAACACGTAAAGAAATGTAATAAAATCCTGCCTCTTGCCTTGAGTGACAAATAAGTTTTAACTTTTATCACAAAAAGCTTACGAAAGGCAGTGCAAAAGAGTGTTTCTGACATCATTGTTTTTTTTAAGCCACAACTCTCATGTTTGAAATAACCAAAACACATGCACATCACCCAGAAACTTATAAATGAGGCTCCTGTTTTTGTTTAGTCATCTGATATTGTCATGGTCAGATTCCATTGATTTTTTTTATTTATTTATGTTCCATTGAACTCTGTAATCTTTATTGGGAATATTAACTGCAAGAATAACATCTTTACCCCACATGCAATGGCCTTTAGATTTAACAAATGAATGAGACATAAGCAAAGTTAAAAACTATGTCACACATTTTATTTATTCATTTATTTAGTCATTTATTGGTGAGACAGAACAAAAGCAGCGCATCCTCTTTTGTTCTGACTTTTACAGTATATTAAACAATAGAGCAAACTAAAATTTATTGAAGTATAGGCCCATATTTCAGCATGCCTTTTCATCTGCATTATGTCATCATCAAACATCTTCAATACAAAAGAGCAGTTTAGTTTGTTTTTTGTTTTGTTTTGTTTTTTTACCTTGGCAATGATTCCCTAATTTCTAGGCTCAAAAAATATCACTATACAATCACATAAAACAATGCAAAACACTTTAATATCCTACATCACTGACATTTACAAGGACAAACACATGACTTAAATTATTTTAATGACAACATGTAGAAATAACATGTGCATGGTGTGCACACACACACCCCCACAAAACAAATCAAGATGGTGTCCTACATGAGAAATCCTTGCATTGTGACCATACATAAGCACTCAGCCAAGTGCCGTCTCATGACACAGCCTCTTTAAAACAGGGGCTGCCTCCTGCTGACAAAAGCATCACATTTTCAGAGAACAAGAGTGAAGGCTAAAACTCAAGGACCGGGACAGCTGAGGCTCCCCCATCCCAGGGAATACATACAGTAGTTTCATTTCACCAGGACCAAACCCCAAACACGAGCCCCGGGCTGTCTGGGTGGTCGATGGTGCTACGCTTGGGGCCGGAGGCTGTGGTGAGGGCTGAGGATCTGTGCCCACATCTCTCCATCTCCTCTGGTACTGTGAGCAAAACAGGAGGACGCGCCTTAGTCGTGCTTGCCCTTCCCTTTCGGCGCGCCTTCGTTCCAGGCCACGTACACAAACAGAGCCAAAACCACATGCACGGCCAGCACCGCGACGATGGCAGCGTAGAAGTAGCTGTCGGTGCTTGACATCTTCATTGAACCTGGGGAAGGGAAGCGGAGAGCGGAGAGCAGTCAGGATTGTTCCCACGGGGTTTAAAGGCGCTGCGTTCACATGCTGGTTTCTCATCTGAGACAAGCACACGGGAAGCAGGAGTGTGGAAAAGCTTACCCTCAAAGATGTACGACTTTGATGCAAAGTACAATCCTATGGGCAGGGTTACCATCAGGATTGTGAAGAACAGCAATGTCTTCAGGGCCGAAACCAGGGAACCCTCATTTCTGGAGAGGAATACAATTTCATGATTCAGTTTAGGACAAAACAACACAATGGCCTTACTGTTAGCAAGCTATGGGACTCTGAGACTGTTAGTGATGCTGCTTGGGATGAATAATGGTGTGTTTCAGTCGGACGTCACACACACACACACAAATCATTTGAGCAGCTCACCACAAGGTCAACAGCAAGGAAAAAGAGGGAGACGGAATTTAGGGGATAGGACTTGTTTACTTGGCAGAGAGAGGAAGGCTAAAAACACGCTAGGAGGCTAGGCTAATGTTAGCTTTGGCTCCACAGTTACGGGGCTTTTGCTCACCCCCGGAAGTCAGGCGGCGGTCCAGACGCGCTTTGAGATGATCTGACGGGTCCGTCCATGGCCGTGCCGCCGGGAGCTCACACCAAGAGCGGAAAGGAAAACACAACTGGACAGAAAAACCTGACGCTTTTTGTTTTGTTGCTGCTCTGCAAGTTCTCACTTCCGCATGAGGTCATGCGACGATCACATGACCAGCGTTGGCCCGCCACCTGCTGTCGAGGAGGGTGAAGACCAGCACATAAAATAAAATAAAATAAAATATTTTTTTAAATAAAATGTTTACTAGAAAAAATAAAATATGTTTTGATAAAACATTATACTATAAAACACAAAAATAAAATAAAATATGGTATTGGAAATAGTGTTTGAAATATAAAATATTTATTTAAGTCAAGAGTTATTGGCTCTTTTTATTTAAATAAAATATTATTATCGACATTTTGAATTTAAATTGTGAATTTAAAATGTGCTTGTTTTGGTGCTCCTTAAAATAACACTATTTGTTCCTTGTTTTTGATTGCATATATTTATTGATATTTTTATTTTATTTTGTTACTGTTTATTAGTTGGTTTGATTATTTATTTGTTTGTTTGTTTTTAGTATTTTATTTTATTTTATATTATTTTAAAGTTTAGATCAGCAGCAGACCCATGTTGTCCTAGTCTCCAAAGACTTGACAGGAGCATACAGACCACCAAGATTTTCAAGAATAACTTTTATGGAAGTCCAAATAAACGTTTTCTAATTCATTGTCATTCAGCTGCGGATACTTTTGAGACAACATGACACTGAAATGAATGCATCATTTAATGTGGGCTAGCAGAAACTTAGCTGAACATGAGATGGAGTCCAGAATGCATCCTCATGGTACACCAGATCTCATGTGGCAGAGAATGACACAATGTCCTCCAGACAGATGGAGATCTGTCTGTCACAGACATGAATTGATGCCCACTTAGACAGCGCTGGTCATGTTTGTGTTATTTTTGAAAAACTGAATAGAAATCTTACAATAAATCGTGTCCAAAGCAAGAGGACTGAAATGGAAGAGCTGCCAGAATTGGTAGCTAAAATAAGACTTTTGGTGGCTTTGAGTAAGGCGGTTCAGTGCCATGACACAAACTGAGTCCAGTTTGGAAGTTTTTTAAACAAATCAACTCAACTTGTTAGCAAACTCAGCAGTGAGGTTTGTGCAGGGAACTGATGGAGGCAAGGCAAGGCTTTGCTGTTTCCATGACGTGCTTATGCAACCTGGGCACACACTATATCCAGAATATCTAGGAGTTCATATGACATTTATTATCCATGAGTGTTCTGGTGGATATAAGGTTAAATTAATCTATATAAAACACTAAAGCGAATGATTTGACCCAGTTTTTTCTTGGTGGGTGGACATGAGCTGATTTTGAAGCTCTATCACTGATGTTCAAAAGTCATCTTGGGTTATGGATGTTCTCTGAGACCACATTAGGAAAAATACTCTGATATGTGGGAACTCAAGTCAAGGTCAAGGTTACTTTATTGTCTCCCAGCAATATTCAAAGTTTTAATCACCTCTCATAAGACTGCAATGGACGTTAACTTTAAAAGGACCCCATCTCGTCTCCTCCAGTCCTTCTTGAGAACACGGATGTGGTTGTGTAGCCAGGGAGAGGTCCTGCCAGGTCCTTTATTGTGGCTTTCCCCTCCCTGTATCAACACTAAACAGTTTACAGTTGCCCTTTGATGTCGTGACATTGCTCCACATCCGTGTACACCTTGGCGCCCTCCACCTCTGAATAATGCTCCACTATTGCCTGTTGTTTAATTGTCACAGTAAAAGAGAGCCATTCAATCCGTGTCATGCTGCGAATAATTTTTTGTCTCTGTGGCACTTGCTGTGTTTCTGCTGGTTGAAGTCTCCCCGACTGCGAATCGAGGAGTGGCACTTTCTGCTCCAGTTGCCTTTGTTCTCACCGGTCCCACACTCAGCAGGTTTCCAAAACCATTTAATTTGAAGAGACTCTCAAAAGGGACCAACCCAAACCACCAAGATCTATTCACTGATGTGTGTTCAAACTAATCATTTTGCATTCTGTGGCAATTTCACCCCCAAGTAGTTACTTGACAAAAAAAAAAAAAAAAAAGTACATGCCGTCGCTGCCTATGTAGACCCAGAAAACTGTCACAGTGAATCAAATTAACAGCATACACGACGCTGTGGATGACTGAACCACCGAGAGCACTTCTAAAAATTATTTTGTGCCATTTTTGCTTTGTTGAATGTCACACGGTGGAAACCGACAGGAAGCACGGGGGAAGGATTGTCAGCTGGATTGAAACCCACAACAGTGCAAGGATTGTGTCTCAGCCCCGTGAGCCATCAGACTCCCAAACGGCAAGCGGCTCACACAGTTTATAGGCCGATGTGTCAATTTACATCACTCGAAAGAAAATACACTCCTTGTTCTTTCCCAAGCATCGTATGCAAACGACATTACAGTCATTTCCTCTGTCTGGTAGCTGTAGGCCAAGAGTATTAGTTTATATATTGGGCCTCCTGTTTTATTATTCTGATCAAAGTTTGTTCTTAAAACTTTAAAACTATCATTATCTCCAAAACCTCTTGGAGATGTGATGGGGAATATTTGTAATTTATAAACTGCATAATCAGATTGTCTGTCTTGAGCTGTCTAGCCCAAAAGTGTTTTTTCAATGCATGCAATCAGATTAAGGCCTGATTTTTAGGTTATGCGTCTTGGAATAAGTTATGAATTATTAATACATTTTTGCAAGTTTTAAGGATAAAAAAAGGGTATTACAGTGTTAGCTCTGCTTCTCTTTCTGAAAGAACAGACTTTGTTTATTCACTTAAAACAAGCCCATGATCATCAGCTGAACTCCTTTTCTGGGTAGGAGCAGGTGAGAACAGACAGAGGCCAGGACAGTTTATTCATTATGGCTCTCAGATTTTTGTTTTTTAAGATATTGCACTCTACAGTTGCTTTGAACACAGGAGCACAGGGCGGTTCTTTTCCTTTTATCATACAAACTAAAGATTTGTTTCTGAAGGACAGCGCCAAATCACTGACAACTTGCGATTAACTGCAGCAAACAGCACTTGAATTTGCAAGTTACAGTATAAATGTTCAGAAACATCCGGCCAATTCTTGGAATTGAAAATAATTACAAAGGAGTAGAGCCATTACTTTTCATAAACGGGATCATCAGCAGTTATTTCAGGTCATAGCTACAAAATCATCCCAAAAAATTAGGAACTTCTTGTCTCTGTACACAAAACTAAAATCTAAAAAGAGACTTTACTGGAGTGAGCTTTGGGAATAACCCTAACCCCAACAAATTTGCAGAGAGAGAAGTCAGTACACTCGCTGTTTACTGTTTAAATTGTGATAAAACAACTTATTATAAAATAGAAGCTTCAGAAAGGTCGGGCTGTCATCGTCCAATTATATTATGTAGATTTAATAGGAGTCTTCAACTTTGGGGTCAAAATTGGGACGTCCTTTCTCATGGGTCTCAACCTCTGACCTTCTAGAAGTATTTCCCATGTTTCTCTCTGTCTGAACTCCCCGAGCTATGCCTTGTTCATTCCATGAGTCACGGGTTCTCTATGTCAAATATGGGACACCCCACACTTCACACCTGTTGTTGGTCACATACAACACAGTACGCTGCTTAGGTGCGCAAAGAGCCACAGAGTTTAACTATCAAACAAAGAGTCCCTCTCAAACAAGTGGCTGGATAAAAACATAAAAGCGAGCGGCGTGAGGATTATTATTAGAGTTAGATTATTATTAGCAGTTATTTATGAGCCGGAGTTATTTTCTTGGCACCATGGCACTCTGGAGGTTACTGTCGACACACAGGGAGCATGGGAACACTTTGTCAAGCAGACACCACACACCAAATAATCCGATATCCCCTCTGCTGTATATGATTCCGTCTAAAAATAAAGTCAAAAGAAATCTGGCGCACACAATCATCATCCCCACTTCCTGCTCTCACTGGTTTCCTTGAACCCATGACACCTAAAACCTCCTGGTAGAATTGGGACCCGTGGCCCACTGGGAACATGTAGGAACACATCATATGCATGAGAACGCTGGCTCCGCAAAACTCAATGCACAAATCCATTAGGAGTCACACTGCGTGCTCGCGATTGTGGAAGCAGGCGCGCCATCAGACTCCTCCGTAAAACGCATCGATGTGCGAGAGCTGTAGAAATTCCTCTGTGCACAGAAGGAGCTCCATCCGACCCCATCTGACGGAGGGGAAGCCATCGTGTCATGCCAGTAGTTGGGCCATATAATGCCCCATTGCTCATCCATTTTGTGGCAGTGTTCTGCTGTTGTGGCGATAATCCTCATCTTCCACCAATGAGGGATTTGTTTCTCAGAGGGCATCTGCTGCTCGTATACCTTTGAAATGAGATGAGAGTAAGCAGGTAAATGCATGGCTGCGAGGGGAAAAAAGGTAGACCATCATGTCCTGTGACAACTTCAATTTTATGCTTAGCTTCCCATCTGCTTGGTCCAGTTTTGGGCATAATGCATAAATATTATATACAGGCATTAGGTGGATGCTGCACAGAGCAGCACTCATATTTACAAAGGCAGAGTAGAAAACCTGCCCTCCCTCATGCTGTAAGCCTACCATAAATAGGCAAAGACAACAAAGTCTGATATGGAATTCTGACATACTCCCATAGGACAGTTTGAATTTATTATGTGACTCATGCAAACACACTCTTTATGCTTACCTGAGGCAGATTGTAGGCTAAAGTGAGGTGTATGGGTGTTAACTGAGGGGAATGAAAAACTCCTCCCTAGAAACAGAACCGTAACTGCATGAGAAACTGACAAAGTGGGATCATGACTTGTGGGCCTGGTGGATTTTATAGACTAGGGCCTCATGCGTAGATCACAATGTCCTTGATTATAACGAGAAGATAAATGTCTCTGCAGGCCGGCTCTGCTTATATGGCATGACAGATATAAGGGGGCAGATATTGGATAGATTCACAGCATGAGAATTATATAGCTATGACTTGTGTTATGTTGTATTTTTATCATGTGTTGCTGAAATCCATGCCAGTGGTGTTATAATTGATTTGCCACAAACAATAGCTGCCTTTCATAATCTTTGGTGGAGTTTGTTACCAACCTAAAATTCTAAGATAAAGTGACTGTTGTGTTAAAGCTGTAAAGAGCCATAATAATCAATTCCTCCTGATCTCTCTAAATCAGATTGGCCATATTCAGTCACACTGCATTAATTTTGATGGATCTTTAGAGGTGGCAAGAGTCCATGGGGGGAAAAGTGAGGGATGGCAGAGTTTGGGGGGAGAGAGAGAGAGAGAGAAAGCAAGAAAAAGGCAGCGAAAAGTGGAAGGTGGGTGGAAAAAGAAGACGGATGACCCTGCCATTACTCTGTGACTCTCTGGTGTGGTAGAGCCGACACTGTCATCTTCCCTGGAGCCCCTTTAGCCACTCATCTGTGGCTGACCTTGCGCTGGCATGTGGGCTGCTTCTTTTCCACATCAGAGCTGACAGTGACTTGTAAGATCGCATGTGGAAATGAACAGTTTTGTGCCATTTTTACTGTACTCTAACTTTATGGCATCCGGCGGCTGAGTCCTCTTGTCATGACACAAGATCTGGATCCGCACTCCTCATGGATTCAGATGCCTCGAAATTTACTCAAACATCAAGGATCCCGTCTAAGCCTATCTACGGCCGGTGAGGCAAAACCCAAAAATGTGAAATAGATCTCTAATGAAAAGTAAAAGACGGTATAATATTTTATAAAATCTACAAATCAGACGTAGGGAACGTGTAATCTCTTTAATATTCCACAACAGTGCATCATATCAAGAATGTGTCACATTGACATCCGCAGCCTTCCTGTGAGGTGAACTGCTCATAGTTTGTTTGCTGGATGGAAGTTATGCTGGGAGGCTGTCAGAGCTCATCTCAGCCAGGGTGACATGTGCTCGGGCACACTTGCACTGTCACGAAATTACATTGATGGCTCCTGATGCGTATCATATCCCTCAGGCATTTGATAAGCATGAAAGCTAGCTTTGTATATCATCTATTGCTTCCATTTCATCATTTTCCTTAATTGTAAATCACTCAAAAATCTTAAGGGGGGATCTTGAGCTCTTTGTATGTTTTACTCTGGTGATCTGATACTTAAAATACAGCAAACAGAGGGGAAAAAATGTTGTATAACAACAGTAATGACTGAAAAATATGAGAGAATGGAATATTGCAAACACCAAAGCAGGCTGCTTTTACTCCATCACATAAATCTTATGCAAATACACATTTCCTGAATTAAAAACACATAGCCTCCACAGTCTTCCCAGTGTGTTTTCTAAAAGAAACATGTCTCAGAAGACAAGCCTAAGGGTGGGGGGCAGCATCACTGCGAATTAAAATGTCCTACATTCCCACTAAGAATGAGCCAAAGATATACATACAGATTAGCACATTGTTCAGCGACTACTGAGGATCAGATATTGTGGACTGCAATAGTGCACCATAAATTGTACTTAAATATTTCTGAATTGGCTCTTACTCCACTTCCACTATTCTCAGAGTCACTAAAGGGCTGAACGCTATTGTTAAATTCTTGGTAATTGAGTCTGGCATTGCATGTCTGAATGGAATAAAAGGGGTTTTAGTTTCAACCTAAAATTAGATTAGGGATTACATTGTGGGGGAACAACCAACCTGAGGCTTTTCCGCCATTATTGTTTTACACAGCAGCCACAGACACAGTGGCATCAGAAAATAAATTTCTTTGCGTGTCAGTATGTTGTTGACTTACTCATCATCTTCTGTTTGTGCAAATACGCAGTGAGTCATTCTTATGCATGAGATGTACAAGGTCCGGGATGCAGCTTGAAAAGTGTTGTTCTGATCAAACACAAATTAGAGCTTATTCTTTCCCATCCAGCAAATAAGCTACTGGGTACGTATGCACTGACTTACAAAATTCATGGCTTCTGGAAAGTAATTCTAACAGCTGCGGTTCATCGCGGTACCCTGATCCAAATGTTTTTCATGAGTATTGACTTTCTGTATCTCGCCCGTCACCTGGTTAGTTGGTCTGTGCTCTGTCTTTAAACAGAGCGAAGGCATGCTTCCACAATGGAGCATAATGAGTTGAATTGATGGTTTTCCTTTCAGCATGAAAGAACAGTATACTGACACCGCAGAAAGGGATGTGATGGCACACACAGTGTCCTCTCAGAGCATGATTACACCTTTACAACTGGAAAATGACACATTCTCCTCCTGAAAAGGCACTAGGTAAAACATCGCATATACAGCATATTCACTATGAGGCTCAGTGACAATATTCTCAGTTTGTGGCTGTATCATTTAACATCATTCATACGTTTAATTCCGCCACATTATTGTTTGTTAGAGCAGGCGACGGCTTGCTCTTCAGGCCCTCGGTTGCACACCTGGAAGTCTCCATGAGGAGCAATCGAGGGATGCACAGCGCAAGGAGGATCGTCTTGTACTCTTTGCGGAAATTTTGGTTCAGCAGTCCGTATATGACAGCGTTGAGGCAGCTGTTGAAGTACGCCATGAAATAGCTTGTGACAAAGAGCCACTCAGGTATGTTGGGCGCGACCTTCACGGGGTTGATGGCCACCGCCAGGCCTATGAGATTCAACGGAGCCCAGCACACGGCGAACAACACAAACACCATGAACATAGTCAGGAAGTTGCGCACGTCGCTGGGTTTGACTTTGGTCCTCTGCTCCGGTTTGACCCGGTGCTTCACCTGAATGACCAGCACCCATATCCTCATGTAGCAGTAGGACACCACCAACAGCGGGATCAGAAAGTGGATGATCACCACTGAGATGGTGTAGTACGAGCTGACCGTCTGGGCGAAGGTGCACGAGTAGATGCGAGGATCGTACTGCAGGGAGCCCACAAAGAAGTTGGGCACTGTGGCGATGGCGGTGAGCAGCCAGGTGAGGCCCAGGTAGCAGCAGGTTCTCCTCAGGCTGTACAGCCGGTCGTAGTGGAGGCTGTGGCAGATGTAGCAGTAGCGGTTGATGGCGATGGCTGTGATGTTGAAGATGGAGCCGATGACGCTGAGGCCCATGATGAAGCCGCTGGCCTGGCAGTGCAGGTCACCCATGGTCCAGTCATTGTGGAAGATAGCAGTGAGGACCAGAGGGTAGGGATACAGCGCCACCACCAGGTCTGCCACAGAGAGACTCACCACGAAGATGTTGCCTGCAGAGAGAGACACACAGCTTTGGAAAACAGACAGTCACATCCCAGAATGGTCTGTAATTATGGTGCACTGCCCTCTTCGTTTACTTTCCGCTTTAGTTTCAACTCTCTTAAAATTAACTGGGTCAGCGTAGGTATAATTGTGACTTCCCATCATAAAAGAGCAGCTTCAGCGTGTCCTTTGTTGTGCAGTTTGATGAGCTGTTTACCATGCACACTTTGTTGTCACAGTACTCTCTACACATCCCTTTTTCATCTCATTGAAACCTTTATATAAAAGAGCCATGCTTTGCTTTCAAAAATGAACTTATAGAAACACTGAGTTCGCTACATAGAAAATACAAGCTTAGTCTCGCAAAAATAAATAAATAAATAACAGCAAAGAATTGTTCAGTCAGTATCTGATAACCACCGTCTTTCTAAATAAAATGCTTAAAATGGGTTATTTTCCAAATTTGTTTCCACTTGCCCTTGGGAAAAGGCAGTTGAATACTGCATTACAAATTGTAAAAACAGGACATGAGTGATTTCACCATCTGATAACATCCGAGTAAGTTCCTGTCTTCCTGAGGTCTAAGCTGATGGCGACGTGACACTGGATCTCCTCAGAAGACATGAATCATGCAAAATGACGTTTGTGACAGTGCAGCTGTTCTGGCAAGGCGGGGGGAAATAAAACAATAAATCATATTACAACATTCTGTCAGATGTGAGGATGGATAACAAAACCATACAGTGAGCTGCAATTCAATCAAATCTGTGCTGCAGCATAGGATTCAGCCGGATGCAATGCAAAGGAAAAGGCATTCTGTATGAAAGCTACACATTTTGAATTGAAATCATGGAGTGAAGGTTTAATACAATTAAAACCAATACGCTGCTGTTATATTTGCACATCCACCTTTTCAATGTAACTCTTCATGATATAAATGCTTGTTATAGAACATCAGATAGACATTACATCATAATAAAACATTAATCAATACCACTGAGAAAATATAATTACACTATACATTATACTCACTGTCATTGCCAGCTGGTGCTTACAGTTTACTCAATTTGCCATGTAGCTCTACATCACTGGGTAGAATTCATACGTAAACATTTAGGCTTTAAATAATCTGTAGGAACTAATAAGAACTACAGGAATATGGCTCTTTGATCATAGTGACAATGTGTTTGTGCTTCGATTTAACTTGGAGTTAATTCCAGGGTTTGTATGAAAGTGGCTCTACCTCCTGAAGTAGAAACGTGAAGGCAACAGGCTATTTGCTAATTCAGTCAACAGCTGTAACAACAGAGTTGACTGGCAGATAAGATGGGAGTGGATTTAAAACACATGCTTGCCATCAATCCCCACAGTTCAAGGCCTATTATAATCCCCGCACCTCCAGGATAACATAGCTTGGCTGTCTAGTAACCAAAGCTAATTTTAACAAGATTTGATCCGGGTCTTATTTTATCTTGGTCGGTTTATAAAAAAAAAGAGAAAAAACAATAGGCTGATAACTGCATGTTCATACATGTGCACTTGGGAGGGTGTTTTTTTTTTTTTAAATGCTTAGAGATTCCAACCTTATACATTATGCAGTGACACTGTGATAATCACTGTTGGGGTAAAGTCACTTTCACCTCATCCATCTCAGCTGATCAAAAATGAGTGAACATAAGATACCAGAACATATGATACCCAGTCCCTCCAATGGCTTACTCACTTATTTATTTACTTCAGCGGTTTTCAGAGTCTGAGACTGGAGACTGTCGGCCTCCCTTCAGACAGCCCTTTTGAAAAAAGGTGCCTCCCTTAGCTTGGGGATCATGTAGCAGCTATGTGATCCCACAACAATTGGGCTACAATAGCTGAATATTGCTGTTGGACATAACTTCAAACTGCATACAAATATATGAAAAGGACTTACTATAGCTTTGTAACATTACCCAGAACCATCTGTGGGCTAATCTATTTAAACAGAATGACAGATATTTAGGCTATTGTACAGCATAATTCCTTTGATAACTAATAGTAACTCACATTATTTGATATTCTTCATGTTTTTTTTTCTACCCTTTGTCTCTGAACCTCCCCTGAAACTGTTTGGTGCAATAAGGAGGCCCGCTTCTCACTTTGAAAACCTCTGATTTACTTATTCACTTATTTATTTTCTTTCTTTTTTTCTTTTCTGGAATTTCCACTTGGCCACCAAACCACTATTTCTAGTCAGGGCAGCCATATAAGTAGGGGCGTGCTGTCTTTTTTAGTTATTTGTTTTTTACTTAGTCAATTGTGTCATTTAGATAGATAGATAGATAGATAGACTCATATAGATATAGAGAGAGAGAGATAGGGAGAGACAGACAGACAGATGGACAGACAGATTTTAGGCTACATAGTTTTGTTCAAAAGCTTAGAGAGATTTTTTTCCCCCTCACTTTCTAATTTCATCGAATTTAAAGTTCAGTTTGTATTGACCATGGATTTGGGCGCAGATAATCAGGGAAAGCCAATTTTCAAGCCGCCAAAAACAACACAATCCTCCTCTGAAGCCGACCGAGATAAAAATAAAAGCATTTGTTCTTCGTCCTGGAGTCAGCTCAGTGGGCAAATCTGTCAGATTGTATTTGTGACGCTCACGGTCCTCGCTGTGTGCATTTGTCATCATGCAGAGGTTTGAATCCACGCTGACATCATGCGGCTTGGTGTTATCATATGCACAGGACAGGGCATGCTACGGCGTTAGCTCTGTCTGGCTGAACCCTCTCTCCCCCTTATTGTCAAAAATGATGAGGTAAGTGCTAATACACCACTGAGGAGGAGGGCTGTGATGCCGCCGGATGAGTGTCTTTGTTTTTATTCAAACATTGCGTCAACCAGACCATTACCTCTCTCTTTTTAATTAACCAACGTGGACTGCCTGCCTGTTCATCACACCACATCTCACAGCTCTAGATGGTTTGGTGTTTTAGTGTAAAAGAGCCAGCCACACACAAAGATTACAGGGGGATTCTTTTGCCCTCATACCAGAATAGAGTCATGCCCGCTGACATCTTGGGGAGCTATTATTACCAACATGTGTGAATCAAATAGAGCACTCTCCAGCTTAACCTGAATGCTGATTGGTTACTGTCCACCAGGGACAGCTGACTCGCAGCCTTTAACTTCTTTGACACCATTGGCTCTGTCACTATCTGGTCACGTTCCCTCGCAAAGCTGTCAAATATGTGAACTCTTCTAACAAATCAAACGAATCTCTGTTTAAAATGTCCCCTGAGAGTCAATTGATCATCTTATGAATTGCCCCAGTGTGTGAGCGATTCCACTCACCACCCTGTCTTTCTCTCTCTCTCGCTCCCCCTCTCTCTCTCTCTCTCTCTCTCTCGCTCTCCCTCCCTCTCCCTCGCTCCCTCTGACTTGCATGACTGAATGAGGATAGTCATCACCAAACTTATTCAGTACACTCCAGGCCACAGCATCCTCAAAAACACATTAAACAGAAACTGCCTCTCAGCCTCCCTTAAAGCATATAACCCTGCAAATGTCTTAAAATAGGTGCAGAAAAATGTTGGGATATTTATGGCACATTTGTATGCTCTGTGAATAGGTCTCAAACATAGACAAGAACAATGCAGGGAATTAAAGTGGGAGGCATGCTGGGATGGAAAGTCTATAATGAAGATGGGGGAGAGATAAACAGTCCAAAAGAGAAAATAAAAAAATGCCCGCCCAGTCCTGCGGATTTACATTGTGACAACTTGCATGACTGTGTGCACATATCAATCCCAAGGGCATATGTCCCTCTGTCAAACCCACAGCCTCTATTCCATCACTTTCACAGAGCCACAGTGGAAATATGATCGGTAAAGCAGCCTGGCAGGAATACCATGCTTTGATTCATCCCTCTATATTTATGTCTTTGAAAAAAAATGAAATCATTAAAAAAAACGTGTAGGAGAGTGCTGGCACTGCTTGAATCCAGCTGAACCCCAAACACAAGGATTATTACTACAAGTGCATATTCCAAATTAGATTACATTCGACTTACTCATGCATGTTATCATAAATAAGCAAAAATAACCTTTCGGCAAGGGCATTTACCCCTGATGAATTAGTAGTGACCACTTGATGAAGTCATGTTCAAGGGGCCAGAGAATTTTTTGTAAGAAGTTTAACATTAAAGCTGACACACGCTGCCTTTGGTGATATAGCCTGCTGTGAGCCCAGCCAAAAACATCATCGTCATCATCAAAGGCCATCTACCCATCAGACCTCCTGTGTCTGAGAACATAAGACTCACTGGCCCTGAGAGAAATCAGCCCATCAGAGCAAAGGCAGCGGCTCGGCCAAGAAAGTTTCACTTGTTAGGGCTTATCCTCGGAACATGTGAGGAATAGTGATTTATGCAAACTTTACAATGTGACAGCTCCCCTTCTTAAATGGAAGAAATAACACTGCAAACTCTGAGGAGACTGCATTACAGTGTACACCTGACTGTTTCTTTGACATGGTTTAGCCTTACAAGCTTAATCCTTTAAAATCCCAACATCGGACGGTGTCTTACCGTTGTGTTTATCACACAAGGAAAATTAAAACGTCATCTGCTATTGAGCCGGTGGGACAAGAAGTTAAATGTACTGTGCTAAGCGATATTCCCTATGGCTCTTTGCTGTCAATTTCACTGGATTCTGGATTGAGTCATTATGTCCAATTAACTCCCACTGGACACTTCAGTTTTAGGGTTTCTTAGGTTTAATCCTTGACTGCAGAGGGGACCAAGGGGGTGCGATGCGTGATTTATCGAAATTGAAGTCCAGCCACAACCCCCAGCCCTCCACAGCCCACCACCAGCACCATCCAACAACCACAGATCCTGACACGGCCATACATGCACACTCATGCATGCCCTCTTTCTTTCCCCCATCTGCTCCCCCTCATCTTTTCCTCCCTCCCTCCCTCTCTCTCTCTCTATCTATCTATCTATCTTCTACTCTCTCTCTCCATGAGTACATATATTTTTAGTATGGCTAACCCCAGAGGGAAAGTCTCCAGTGTTAACACTTCAGTGGCAGTGCTATCACCATGCTCTTGCCTTCTGGGAACCCAATGCATAGATCGTACAAGTTTTTTTTACACATCAGAGACCCTGCATACCTGTCAAAGCTGTGGATACCGGCTGCCCAGAGATGTAAGACAATATTTGAGGACGAAACACATTTTTTGCACTGAAGACATTTACTCACATACACTTGCATCCACACGCCAGCCAGGAGCTTGCAGCAAGTGCAGCTCCACAATAGCAGTGGATAGGTGTGGATAGTGCT
>OMLB01054686.1:0-17527 GCA_900302555.1 Myripristis jacobus
CCCCCCAAAAAAAAGCTGCTGTTCAATGCCGTGTTGGTAGTAAAAGATATTTGGAAGGTAGTAAAAAAGGTAGTAAAAAGGTAGTAAATTCAACTTGAGGATTCCTGTATAAAACCTGTTGAAAGGAACAAAAAGTTTACCAAAGACAGCGCCAAAGCTTTTTTTTTTTTAAATTTATGCAATACTAAAAAAATTGGCAAAATAAATGAAAAACATTTTTCGGTTTCGGCCAAGTGTTTAATTTTTTTCGGTTTCGGTTTCGGCCACAAATTTTCATTTCGGTGCATCCCTACTATAAGGTGATTGTTTGTTGGTTGTTTGGTTGATTGCTTGGTGTGTGTCACATGACTTACCGTTTTCTTTGTTTTTTTTTTGTAGAGTACCTATTGTTGTATAGAGAGCAAACCTGAATATGCATTTGCACTGGCTGTCTTTTAATAAATTAATAAATGATTAAATTAATTAATAAATACATTCGAGTTCAAATTGAGGCTCAAGTTGCTTTTTACAGTCTAAAAGGGTTTTTCAGGCCCACAGGTTTACAACAAACAAAATAGAACAACACTTGTGACTTCCTCACAGTGGGCATGAGTGGGCAAGGGATTTGTTTTTTTATGGACATCGCTTCCTCCTGCTGTCACCATGGACCGTAAAAGGAACACGTCTGTGTACAGAACTTGATTTACCTGCTAGATATAGCTTAGCTCGGTGATAATTCATTTTTTAAAACTTTATCCTACACAGATTTTCCTCACTCTGTATGAGCCATGTAATCTTCAATTGATATGAAATGTGAAAATCACCAAAACTGGAGTAAGGAGATTTTCACATGACAATAGAGATATGTAAATGAGTCTAAACTCATGGTTATTTGCATGTTCTATATAATATCCATATTTAATTTTTATTTTACTTTTTTTTTATTATTATTTTTTTTAATCTTTTTTGAGCCAAATTCATGCTTCAAAGCATGTCAGATACTGTGGATGTAACAGGTTGTTGGGTGGTGGTGGGTGTCCTGTGGATGACTCATCGCTCATCTCACCACTCTGGACTGCAGATTCCTCTCACCATACCAACCAGTGGCGAAAAGCCTTTTCCTTTCATCCACTGATGGTTATTTATTATGGACACTAAATATATCTCAGTAGGAGGGCAGAATCACAGCACATAAAAAAAGCAAAAAATGTAACTCAGATGAGCAAAAATCTGTGCAATTTTATGCTACTAATTGTTTACAGATTGGAGTTTCAGTTATACAAACGTCCTCTGAAGGTAGAAATAATCCTCTATTGTTTCAATGTTATTGTGTGCAATGCTTATAATGGACCTTTGGCTTCTGCAGCAGAGATAAACTAAAGCTTGGCTATGATCTGAGGGATATTTCAAAAAGTGGGTTTACTGAGTTAAGGATAGTTTGGATTCTTAAAGGTGCAATATGTAATATTTTGCTTGTACAAAGGTGCAGTTACACAGCAGCAGGTGTTCACAATAGTTGTTGTTGAATGCCATTCAATCTGGTCTGTCCCATTTGTTTTGTTTTGGGAATCCTCCTGCTCCCACCACCACTTGAAATGCACGCATAGCCAGGCTGATGTCACCAGTGTCACACTACTGAGTGGTGTAAGTGCTAACAGACACATTTCAAGCTGTTGAATGGCTTGACTTGTTTACTCTGTTTGCAATAATATTATCATAGCCAACTAAGGGAATCCATGGAACTAATGATCAGCTTTTACAATTGTTGTTCAGGAAGTTGACGTGCTCTGTGTAGATAAACTGGCCTGAGGGATTAGGAAGACACTGTTTTTCCTTTTAACTTTCACTCTCACATATGTTACCATTATGACTTATTGCGTATCTTGTATGCAACCTAAAATATATCTTTGCCTTGTTTCCTATAGCTGTTGGTTGACCTATTACCTCATGCAGCTCATTTTAACATTTCTAACTTTATGTGCTAACATAAGTTGTGATGTGGAATAATAATACAGCCAGTATGTTAAATGAAGCTTGTACACTGAGTGTGTGTATGGTAGAGTGTGGATACCCAACCTGAGCCTGTTGGGACCTGTCAGGAGCCATCGGGACCTGACAGGGCAGGTTGGGTTCAGATAAAAATTTAGAAATTATGTTCAGGGTTGGGTTGGGTTCTGTCATGTCATTGTTATTTTAGTGAGACTCTAGTTTAAAATAAATAAAAATGTCGACCTACTGTTCTGGGCAACTTCCTGTATAGTGCTGAAGTTAACGTAATAATGCTGAAGGCAACACATAGGCTTTCAGATTTCAGGTGTTAAATGTAATCTATTGATGGAGGACAAGCAAAATCTCGAGCTTAGGTTGGGTTCGGACAGAAAAAAAAGAATGCCTGTTGGGTTCAGACTGGGCTCAGTTACTATTTTCTCATCTTGAGTTGGGTTCGGACAAAAATATTTGGTTTGATCCGTCCTCCATTGTACAGGGGCTAATGCTGTCCACGTCTGTTTTTCAGTGTTTTAGTACCATTTAGCAGCTAGATGGTACTAACTTAAAATGGCATCTTTAACCAAATAGTCGTATTTGCTGATCTATGCGAGTGTAATTCACCACCAAGTTTGGTCCATTACCTCCTTCCTTGTTGTGAGAATGGGAACTTCACAGAAAGTGTACTGCCTCAAAATGAGTGAAGTAGATACAGACCAGAAAACAACATTTGTTTTGGAAGGATGCAAAACAACACACTTTTCATTTAACTTTCAGTGCTTTTTCCAGTTATTATTACTATTTTCTGCCATAGCACTGCTAACCACCCTGTAGGTTTAAAATGGGACTGCAGTGCTGCTGTGTGGTGATGCAGTGGCAGTACTACTGGCAAAAAATGGTTCAGCCATCTTGGAAGCAAAGAAATGGAAAGAGCATTGAAGGCTCTCTCTCACATGCTCACTTTAACCTGAAACATGCCTCAGTCAGATTCAAGAAACTCTGAGTTTGTTTACACGGACTCAAGTCTGTGTAATCAGCTGTTCGGAAAGAGTTTAGGGTTATGTACTGGGTTTGTTAAACCACGTCCTGAGGTACCACCCTGGTTGTGAGTTTTCTGTGGTATTGCTTTTAGATTTCCTCACAGTGCAGGCACCCAATACTGAATGCATGACGGTCACAAGTAACACAGGAACCAGAACATCCATCACATTCGTAAAAAAATGTTTACCTATGGTTCACAGCAAGAACTGCCATCTGCTGTGGTAGTTGTAAAAATAACTTATCATTCTTTGGCAGAAATTCAGAGTAACACTATGCTGATAATTTGCTTTTGTTTAGTATTGTGTGATTGTTTTTTGCAGTGGTGACCTAAAGAACAGCTCTCCTAATTGATAACCACCCACCGTGATACAGACAACAGTAAACATGTTGTTCCACACCAGTGATGCAGTCCTCCCTTGGAACAATCACAATTTTGTCTCACACTGTTTGAGACAAAACTGACTGCTTTCCTGTTCATTGTTGCCCAGTATTTAATAGTCCATTACACTGTTTGATTGTCATCCAAAAAAATAGCAAAGCAAAGAACATGACTGTAATTAAAATGCACTTTTCATGACACAAAAAAAGCCACATAATTAAAGTAATTTTTTACTCTGCCAATCAGAAAATGATGTTGCAAACGAGCACGGATGAGACTGGATTGTAGATGACTTAATAGCATAAGTAGGTGACTTGAATGCTAGGTGATAATTGAGCCTCATAGTAAGGACAGAGCGGAAAGGGAAAGAAGTCATTTCTAGATTTAATTTGTGGATTCAGCCGGACAAGAGGCCTTGCCATCAGAGATAACAAGGCTGGGCTCTGTGATGTGTGAATAATGGCTGGACAGAGGTTTAGACATCATTAGAATAATCAGTCCTGATATGGACAGAGATGCACTACAATGCATGGGAGGCCTATTGAGGGCTGAAAGGACACTTAATTAAGAGGCTGCTGGTGCAATGCTCTCTTTTTTGATGGCACAGGCGTGCTGTGATCCAACCTCTGCCTGGGATTGTTTTGAATATGTGTCATTGCTTCAACCCAACAGGCACAACCAATTTCATTCATATTTAAGTTTTGATATTAATTCACTGTTTCACTGTTTTGTAGCACAATAGTAGTGCTATCTTCCTCTCATTGCTACTGAATGCTTGCTACTGGCTGGATGCTCCAAATACTAACTGTTAGCCTCCTGCCATTGAGGTGGACTTCCCCCCAGCTAACATTCTTAAAAATTGCTACCTCAGTTCACTCAAAATGTTAAATAAACAAGGTTTGAGTGTGACAATGTGTAACAGAATTTTTACAGCCCCAAATGGTGTAAGACACCCCCTCACACAGAAAAAAAATGTCCAAAGATACAGGAATCCAAACCCTTAATTAAAGTGGCTGGTGCCTGGCAAGAATAAAAAGCACCAACATGCTACAGCTCACAGGCCTTCCTCCTCAAAGATTTATGAATTGTAGAACTGTTCTCTTTGTGCTATCATTAGTTATTTTTCAGAATGTTAGCTGGGGGGAAGTCCAGCTCAATGGCAGGAAGCTAACAGTTTGCATTTCAAGTTTCAAGGTTCAATTTATTGTCATAACAAACATGTAAAAAACATGTTGGGAATGAAATTCATTACCCAGGTCCAGCAGCGTATATAATAAATTTGGAGCATCCAGACAGTATCCAGCACTCAGTAGCAATAAGAGAAAGATAGCACTACTACTGTCCAACATAACAGCTAGAGGGGAAGTGAAATAATATAACATTTTCAAAATGGGTGACCTATCATTTTAACACAGCAAGACTTAGATTTTTCTTGTGTGGACTGTTGTGGCTGAACTATTGGCAGTGGCACTCTGGTTGGATGTTTTGCTACACCGACTAATTTTCTAAATAACAGGAACAAAATAACAAAAAAAGTCTTGTACCAGTTTTTGTAGTCCTGACCTAGGTTTACCCCAAGTACCAAACAATTCTGTATTTGTGTGTGTGTGTGTGTGTGTGTGTGTGTGTCTGCTCTTCCTGATGCTGATGCAAACCAGTTTAGCTTTGTGAACAGTTCAGCTGCATCTCCTTGCTGTTTGGAGAGCATTCACTTTGTTAGAGGTTTTATCGTATTCCTCTTCTCATCTTGCTGTCTACTGGATTGGAAACCCCATTGATCATATCAGATTGGTTAAGTAATTGATTGTTACTGGTTATTAACCTCCCAGAACTTTGGACCTGTTCGCCAGCCACTGAGAACAGCCTGTAATCAGTCACAAATGGCAGCCACTAATGAAATTAGTTCCTGGTTCTGCCTCACAACTTTGTTTGTTCCACAAAGTATTGGCAAGGGCATAGAGATGCCATGGTTTACTTTCCCCAGAGAATGGAAAGACAGAACAACAGAATGCAGATAATGAGCTGGTGTGTCTGTGTTGTCACTATGTGATTACTCATGTGTCTGACCAAAATATAAAGATGAAGACTGGAAAAGTTCTGCTCTAAACAAGTCAGTGTAATGTCCAAAATGTGTCATTATGGACACATGCAGCCATGCTGATCAAAATAGTTCACAATAAGCAATAACTTACTATCACTTGTTATATCCATGGAATTAATGTCAGAAAGGCAAAGCTTGACCCCACAATGGCTATCTGTTTAAGTAGGGAACTGAAAATACTTTTACCTTGATAACAGCTTCAGTCCTCCACAAGCTGCATTAAGTCACCACTGTTCCTGTTTGCCCATACAGTTTGTCAGTGTTTGGATGTTGCTCTAATCTGTCTATACTGTACTATAGATCTTTTTCACAGCAGCCATTTGACATGAAATAGCAGGGTAAACACAGCTGACATTAATTAAGGTTCTGTTCCATGTAGATGTACCCAAGCCATTCCAGTGAGCCAGCATGCACAGCACCAGGGCCCTAGCTCTGTTATCATAACATGTCATAGCATATTCACTAACACTGGCGAGAAAATGGATGCTAACGTTATCACTGCTGCTGTTGAAATTGTTTTAAATAACACTAAAAACCCTCAAAGCATAGAAATGTCGTGAACTGAAGGCATTTCTGAGAGTGGAAGATATTTTTGCGTTCTTCTGATGGGATTTGGCAAAAGCTTAATTTATCAGCTAGCCCCGCTGGAAACGATCTCTGGTCTGTTTGCTAGAATTAACCTATCTCTGTTTACAGCACTTTTTCTACTGCTGTTTCCATGGCAAGCAGCTAGCCACTGAAACTAACTCCTTGAAACAGAGCTAGAATTAGCCAGACCTCAATGAATCATTCATCCAAATATTTTAATTGGCACAAAGTCTCAATATTGACTGACATTTTTGTAGCTGGTTAAAGTTGAAAATTAAGCTTGACTGATTTGCAGTCGTCGTGTAAATTGGCTAAAGCTAACCATGTGGACGGAAAAGTGCAGTGGGTGGTCAAGTCATTCACTAGTGATTTGTTGGTGGGGTTCAGATCCCTCCACCTAATTGCATAATTTAGGGGCAATTTTAGACTGAATGATGGGGTGGAAACAGAATTATCTTTCAGTCAGAATATCAAGCCAGTTTTTAGATATCCTTAGGATTGAGCACCCTTCAAATCATGAAAAAATCATAAAAAGTAATATGTTCTCTGAACACATTCAAGAATATTTCATGGTGACCAACATTCCTGTAATTTTCCCTGACTGAAGCCTCTTTGTTACTCTTATAGTTGCCTCACATTGCTGTGCAAAGTCACATGTAAGAGTGGTGATTGTCAGAGCTCTATTAAAGCTGACACACAATGCTAATTGACATTCAGCTTAACAAGGCTCGCCTGTGTAGCAGCCTTTGTAATTGTGATTTAGTGACTTCAAAGTCTTTTTCAAATGCTGTTTCCATTATTTTGTCCCCCTCTCTGTATATTTCATCTAACCCACTCCATAGCCCCAATTTAATTAAAAAATATAATCAATTGTGTTTGCTCTCAAGTATTCCACGGATTAGGCAAAGCTTATCAGCCAGCCAAACCAGCACAAACGTTTCCCAAAGCATGACCAGATGACTGCTGTGTATTGTGCTAAAGAATGCCTGTGATTATCTTGTCATAACCAATAAGTGAAATCCATTCATACAAGAGTCAGCTTTTGTTGAGGCTTGACTGAGAGGTGATCTTATCATTTAGCCTCAATGATTCTGCTTCATGACATGTGAAATCTGAATATTACGGAGGGAAAGTGATGGCACAATACCCATTGTCCAGCATTACCAGTTTGTGCTATGCTGATAAAATAATACTCAGCTAGACACTTTGGGAAGTCTTGCCTGTGGTGATCTAAGGCTTCATGGGTGTCTTAATGCTTGTGTGTGTGTGTGTGTGTGTGTGTGTGTGTGTGTGTTCTTCATGATTTGGATTGTGTAGCCATGGTGATGGCTGTGAGGGATTGTGGGAAAGCAATCTCCAGGAAGTCATAGCCGCAGGGTGAAGCATATGTGGCATGAGGATTGTACCAGAAGGCCGCAGTGTGTATGTCCAGTTGGCCATCTGTTGTCATCCTGCAGCCAGGGCCAGGAAGCCCTCAGAAACCACACAGGAAGGACGGCATTTCCAAATGCCAAAGCCTGGGACAGCGCTCCACTCCCCTGGGAGCTCCTCGGCACATCCCAGACACTACGCTTCAGAAGCTGTCAACGGGACTCCGAGAAAACATCCTCGATTAGAGCCATGACTTCATGAGGCGCATTTGTTCGTGTGCAGAATAAGGATGGTAGAGTGGAAGAGTCACAGCATGACTCAGTCATCGGCCAAAGATCATTACTCTTCCTTATCACCAGCCAAGTCCTCAGGCTGCTTCAACCCGCTCCAAACAGGGAGCCCATTACCAGACCACGTCACTGGAGGCCTGTCCACAAGGCCCTAGGAGACCTATTGGCATTCCACTGCTTTTGTGATGTTACTATTAGAGGCATTTCTACGTGTCTGTTAGGTACAGTATGAAGGAAGTAAAAGGCTCGGTGTGCTGTCGATATTTCTTGTTTCATAGGATTGGGTGACATGAAAAAAAGTGATTGCTGGTGTTCCGGCTTGGAGGAAACATCAAACATTCCGAAATATATGTTAGAGATAACAAATGAACACACATACACACGTGGTGTATATCTGGTCAGCTTGGAGGTCAGAATCTTGTGGTCCTCTGTTGACTCTCATGTCGGTATAATTCCTGTCCAGAGCCCCAGGAGAATAGACATTTCCAGCGAGTTGTTTAATATTAGCCATAGACTCTCTGCCTGACTCTGTTCTTCCCTTGGACCAAACAATACATGTGCTGTTATTATGTCACATATAATCCAACATCCACCTTCTGGTCATTTTGTTTATATTTTATTTTTCTTTAAGAGCTAGCATTCTAAAAATGCAATCAGCTGAGGTAGCCTTGGAGTTGCCTGACTTGAGATATTACTATAAGTATGTGGGTGCTTGTTACACAACCCTAAGGTAACATAATAGCTACTTTTTTCAAAGGTCAAATGAAAAGGAGGTCAGATAAAGTCTACAGTATGCTGGGCTGTCCTTTAGAGAAAGGCCACAGCCAGATGGGGAGAGAGAGCAGGGGAGAGAGGAAGAAGAAAGCAGAACAGTTCTTAAGCACAGATTAGCGAAAGGAGTTTGTGGATTTAATGAACAGTTTCCCCTCAGGACTATCACCTGCTCCATGGCACATTCGTATGCATGCTTGGCAGCGATGTGCCACAGAAACTCTCATCCTGCCATTGACAATCCAATCAAATAAGTGCAGAGAGGACAACCTTTTTAGTCCTTTCAAACAAATGAAGGCGCCATAGTGCTTTAGCCCTCTGACTGAAGGTCACCCTTCACTAAGCATTCCTGTCTTGCTGTGGGACATGTAGACTCCCTCTCTGTAAAGTGTTATTGATAATCGCCTGGCCAATCTGTCTGTTCTGCCCAGACACCTGCCTCACTAATAAAGACACAGCTGTTTCCTTTCAGACACAACAAAAGCTCATGAATCATTTCAGTGGATCTGGCTTAATGTTCAACTCACCTTTTGTAGTCTATTCCCAATTAGGAATGGACACTGATAGACAAATTTCAAAATACCTCTCATCTCTTACCGTGATGATCTCCAAAATAATCTGTTTTTGTTTTCTTTTTACATGTAGCCTCCATCTTCAGTGTGAGGAGGTCATTGCATGCTTTTTTAAAATTGGTTTTGTCTCCATCCGTCAAGTGCTCACTGCTTTTTTCTTTTCTTTTCTTTTTTTTGCTGTTATTTCATTCTATGTGTTATTCCTTTCCTTAGATATTCTGTTGGTGAAATTTGGATTTCTGTAGGTGGCACATGTTTTTTTGTTCAGCAGTGGTGGCTCTTGCTGCTCATGCTGTCTACCCAATTCTTGTATTTGTCCAAAGCATGCCATTACTAGAGGAATATCCTATAAATACTAATAACAATAATAATAATAATAATAATAATAATATTTGTAACTCCCCAGAGTTGAATCATGGACACAAGGCGTTCTTGGTTTTTAACGGGCATTTACTTTCACATCATACCTTGCCATGCCGTGAGAACTGAATACAAATAATTAAAATACAAACTTAAATTAGTTCCATACAATGCGTTCTCATAGAGAATAAGTATCAAACAAAATACAAATGGTCAAACCATCAAATCTTCACAGCCTTATTCTTATAGAAAAATTATTCATACAACATATAAACGTTCACTGCAGCATAAATGGTCTATCATTTAATTATCATGAGTACTGTTAACCGAAGGGCCATACTAGCCGCACGTAGCTTCTTAGCATACTACATTAACATTAAGCCAGTACAGAGCATACAGCTAACATACCTCATTGGCCGCATTATCTCACAGGAGTGAACAGAAATCTTCAGCTTTTTTCAGCAATTACAGTGCTTCTATCGTCAGCTTACAACAGTGTACCTTGATAAAAAATAAACTTAAACAGCAACAAACTTAAAACATCTTCCTCCGTGGCTTTAGCAGGCATCTGTGCACTGTACTATCTCGGGTGACTAGCGATGTAGCAATAAGAAAAGTCGTACCGCATTGCAGCGCCTTAATGTAAGTTCTGCCTTGTAATTAGAACCATGTTTTTAATTCTATTTATTCTTTTAACAGAGATATAATACAGGGTTTCCTCCAGTTACACAGTCCTTGTCAGTGTGCTGCTGTAGCCTAGGAATTTTCTTTGCCTTTTGGACTCATACGGTGCTGGTGCAGTTGCTGTAATTTTTTTTCTTGGAGGTGCAGGTGCAGGTGAAACGACTGGAGGGGTTGTGCCACCCAGACTTACTTTCCTCCATGTAATTTTCCCCAGACATACGTTCATATTCGACACAAAAACAACATTTCATTCAAATTTTGTCAAGTTCCGCGATATTCCGCGTTAAAAATAGATTCCATTTTATTTGGCTAATTCCGCGATTCCGTGATCGCAGAAATTATAGGGCCCTACAATGTTAACATTAACAATAACATTAGGGTTGCTTTCACAGGATTGAACCAAAAAGTTGGATTAAATTGAATCTTGCCCAGGTACCTTCCTCTTGCCCTTTTCTCTCCCTCTGCAAGCGCGCAGCAGCAGAATCAAACAGGTGGATGATGACTCCGGTGTTCATTTTTCAAAATAAAGTTAATTGCAGTGTAGTGTACCATTTCATGATATTTAAATGATCATTCAGGGCTTATAGTACTCCAGCGTGGCGGTGGATTTCCGGCTTGACGGACATTCTGTTTTTTTTTGTTTTTTTTTTAATTTTTGTGGCAACAATTTGGCATCAGTTAGCATTTAACGAATAATCTTCTGATTTTCAGTGAAGCACATGGGTAGATCCACCAATAGTATAGTGTTATCAAACTCAGTTCGCCAATAACAGCTGAGTGGGGAGGGTCTAAAAACAGCATGCCGTGTGCGTTTTGTGCAACAGGTGGATGCGGCAGTCTACCGTCCGGTAGAGTAGATCCGGTAGAGCTAAGCAACGTTGAAGTAGAGTGGAGTAGGGCAGAGAGATGGAAGCAAAATACATTCAGGGCTCTATTTTCACAGACCTGGTGAGGCGGAGGCTCAACTAGGTGTCACTTTAAACCAGTCAAATGAGCCCCTGTCCTCGCCTTTAAAATGCGCTGCGCGAAGGCGTAATTAACGTTTACACAATTGACATGGAGGTCTACTGCCGCAGGTGGAACGGGGCTGGCGTAGTGGAATTTTGGCTGACCTGCGCGCAGTGCGCACACGTCACCAAAACCTCACAGGCAGGTTTCCGGAATGTCAGGCACATGAACAATGCAATAAATACCCACAAAAAACACTATTCAATGCTACAATCACAATCAGCACATACATTTATCCAGATCAACTGTCCTGTCACAGCTGATCTCAGATCAAAGGAGATTGGCACTGTTTGTGCTGATTGTGAGGTTTTGGTGATGTGCGCCAGTCAGCCAAAATTCCACTACGCCAGCCCCTCTGCACCTTGCGCTGAGAGTAGACGTGGTTTCAGATTGCGAGCTTTGGGTGCACCTTGGCGAAGCCTTTTGGCACGAAACTGTCACTGTGCCAAGCTGAATCTGTCGACACCTCCCCTGCTGCGCCGCTACTCCCATCTCGGCGCACCTCGGTCTGCGAAAATACGAAACTGTGCGTGCCTCGGGTTGCGCTGGTTGAAAATAGCTCTGCACGGGGCGCGCCTCACTGCGCCACCCTGCGCTGCGCCGGGAAAATAGAGCCCTCAGTGTTCCCCTATCATTCTATTGGCGGGGAGTAATGCCCGCCCCCCTGACAAGCTAAATTAATTTTCAAAGTAAAAAATAAATAAAATCAAAACATAAATAATTTAACGTCATCCATAATTATTATAATAATTTAAGTCATCCATATGCAGACAGAGAGAGGAGATCAGAGGAGAATCACACCTGTACCCACATAAGTGAAATAAATAATTCATGTTGCGTCAGCTGTAGTCGCCTGAAAAACAGGCGAAAATTTTGACACCCACCAGTGGCGAAGATGAGTCCGTTTGCACTCCTCCGGTCCCGGTCCAAGTCGAATGGACACCCACATGGGCGTTTAAAGCACTACTGCCGCTGTTACTCACGACCAGAGCCTATTCTATCTTTAACATCTGAAAAAAAAAAAATCATCATTCCGAAGGCGTGGCGGCTTTTATTTTGCCGTGGCGATGCACCACGATCAATTACATGTAGCGGAAACCCTGTAATATTGTTAATGTAATTATTATTCTATTTTACTCAAAAACATCAAATTAATTTTAACTTATTGACCTGTTATCAACTTAATTATTTTTTTGTATAACTGCCTCTAACAGCAGCTACAATAATAATAATAATAATACTAAAATTCACTACTAGACCCCATCACCACCCAAGTCTATCTTAACGATTAACTACAATATCTCCACATTTTTCATCGCAACAAACCATTTTGCAAATCATTCAGAGGTACTAAAGATTTCAGTTTTTGAAACCTGCACCTGATAATGTTCTGCTTCTGAGGCTAACACAGTCATCAACATTCATAAACCACAGAGCTGATCATTGGTTGTGGGAAACAAACGTTTCTCTAGGGACTATTTTCCAGCAGAGCGACAGTTTCATGCCGCCCCAATTTCTAATCAGCAAAACACAGCAGTGCTGCTGCTTTAAGGAAAGCTAATGTGGATGACTTTATCACAGTGATGGAATACTGGTGTGAAGAAAGTTTGAAGTCTCTGAAAGTTCATTTGCATATTGTATTGGAATGAATTGAAACAAATGGCTGGATAACAGCTAAGAAAAATGACATTGTAGTTCTAAAATATGACTGCTTGCTTCAGGAAAAGATTAGCAGAAACAAAGTTTATGCGCCATTCCATTTAATTTCACCAAATTTTCAGGACATCCCACGCACTTGGGTCTCAAAAAATTCTGAAATTTTCACCAGTTGTTCATTATTTATCCAATAGGCACATTGTAAATTTTTAGTTTGCTCAGATGGATACTTTTTGAGATATGGCCAATTTAGTGAGGGGGTTATGTGTCGGTTTTGGTGCGATTTTCGCGCAGCCTTATTTTTCCTCCATTTTCAGGTGTCAGTATCTTAAGAACTACACCACATAGGAAACTGAAATTTGGTACGATAATACACTTCTACCAACTCTCTTAGAATATACAAAAAGATCTGTCATACATCATAACTGGTAGGCATGTCAGCCCCTCAAAAATGGGAAAAAAAATTCTCAGGTTTCGTGGTTGACCATGTTTGGGCCTTCAGAAAACAACTTTTTATTTGCCCCAGCTTCTTGATTTTTTTCAGAGCTTTGAGATGCATACATGGACTGTTCAAAGCATTAATGGTTAGTCAGATATATGCATTGGTTTCTGGATGGCAGCCTCTCCAAATCCCAAAAAAAGTTTTTGTGTCAGATTTCGTGTATATTCATATACACTCATGTATATGAAAATGTGTCTGATGATGATGAATATTCATAATGTATTTTGAACATAAAAACCCGAACTGTAGTATGAATGTGATGTTGTGACAAATAAATGTAAATTAATTTCTGATGCAATGGTCATTATATTTAGGTTAATAATGGACAAATAATAAACAATAAATGAATATAAGACACAGAAGCAAGCTACAATGGTTTAATATTGAGGAATTTCAATATTCGCGAGTGGTGAAATAGCCCCATGTTTGGGATTTAAAAAAATGAAGAACTTGCATAAAGTAAGCTTTGAACTTTAAATTAAAACAGATATCAGATTTTTTAATACATCCTCCACATGCAGCCAATGAAAATCTGACACGAAAATTTTTTTGGGGGATTTGGAGAGGCTGCCATCCAGAAATCCGATGCATATATCTGACTAACCATGAATGCTTGGAACAGTCCATGTATGTATCTCAAAGCTCTGAAAAAATCAAGAAGCTGGGGCACATACAAAGTTGTTTTTTCAGAAATTTTTGAGACCCAAGTGCGTGGGATGTCCTGAAAATTTGGTGAAATGACATGGAATGACCCTATATTAGAATGCTATAATAAACTCTTCTGTTGAGACCTAAAGTGAAGCAGTTGTGACACTTTGCTATTTTTATAGCAAAGCAAAAACAAAAACTTACATGACTGCATCTGTTTAATGCAAAAATATAGTAACCGCTAATACTTCAACAGAAATTTGGGTTCAGAAAATGGATATTAGCATTTGATACTGTTTTGGCACTACGTACATTTTGGCATTTACAAAATCTAAAGTGTTTCACTTTTGAGTCTTCTATTATTTTCAAAGACTTTCTTGACACCCACACCCTGTTAGGTTACAGAGGATGCAAGCTTCAACCAAGGACAACCCAGGCCTCCTTTTCTCTGAGTGAGGCCAACAGAAAAGATCTTGGAAACATGCATCTAAAATGACCGTACTATCTTAACTTCAGCTCTCCCCTGAAACTCTGTGTTACCCCCCAGCAACAGTTGTACTTTCCAAAGCCAAAAAAAAAAACCCCATCAAATCCAGGGTCACAGTGTCACTAATGGCTCCATCCCCTGCATTGATCCTACAGTTTCCACCTCTCCGCTTCCTGTCGGTCTTCAGCTCTGTGCTTTGGTTTGCATCCATAAGAAAACAATCAATATCAGTCCCTTGTGTAGATGCTGTTTTGCTTTGTACATTTCCCTTTCACATTTTAAGCATTTTAGCCAGTGCTGTCATCTTGAGCCAATAACAGTAAGTGGGCAGATCCTGAGCCTGAGATATTATGGCTGTGTGGTGGCTACTCTAGCCGTCAGGACACCACTACACCCTTATCTGATTGAATTAGACTCATTGATTTTTTAAAACATATCAAATACTATGCTAAAATTATCAAGAATGCTATAACACAAAGTTAGGGCTCCTCATGATGTGAACAGGGCAGGGCAGGTTAGACACAACAAATTCAACAACAACAGCTGCAATGTGAGAATCAAGTGCAATTACAACACATAAAGACAGGTCATATATGATGCATAAATACAGTTGTGAATCTACAGGATGCCTAAGATGGAAGTACCAAGTACTGTCAGTTCCTCTGGATAAGAGCATCAGTTACATGGCTAAAAAATAAAACATGTCCAATGTGTGAAACAGATGAAACTCAAAGTCCAAGAGCCAGTTTTAATCCTTATTTAGAAAGTCTGTCTTTTTTTCTTTTCACTAATTTCCTGTCCTACTCAAAGGGACTCAGGCTGAGTAATGCTTGTCGATGGACAGATCCTCATGCATAATTTCTATGCTGTAATGAATGGTGGGACCGCGGCGTTTTGGGAAGATCAAAGCAAGGCAAGTCTGGCCCTAATAACGGCCCTCACAACATTGGACGGAGAAGAACCAAACATGTCACGACCGGCAGGATGTGCGCATGTGTTTGCATGAGGAAAAGGACATTACTTTTTTTTTTTTACACAGACACTGGCTCCCTTGATGCAAGCTTTCATGACACTGGCTCAACAGTTTGCAAAAGCTTTCAAAATCTTCGTGAAATCAGGGTACGTCAACCTTGAGAGAAAACATATGACAGCAATATGACAGGTAAAGTGACTGTTCCCTGCTGTCAACGGAGCCAGAGGTTCACTCTGAACACTTGGTCACTTTCTCTGCGCAGGCCTGTCACAACGGCTTCCCATCAACAGCCTGCCAGGCCTTGCTTATAGAGGGACAAAAACAGGTCAGTGGCTAATGCGGGCATTTGTGTGCAAGTGTGATTGTGTGTGACTGTGTGTGAGTAAGTGTAAAAACAAATAAAAGCTGTTGCAGTCCGAGCAATGGAGCCAATATGGCTTTGAGATGAAGGGAGCGCTGCTGTCAAAGAGGTCGCCGGCACTTTGATAAAAGTGGCCTGAAAAATGACATTAGCTGCCACACATCCAGAGAAGGGCAAAAGACAAGTAAAACAAGCCTCCTAGCCACTAGAATTACAGCACCAGTGGCATGTCCCTGAAACAAGGCACAGCATACGACAGTCAGCAGAGGGGATGTCGAATTACATGTTTGTGCCCACACTTTGGGCACTGCCTCCGACAGTGGCTCTTAAACTTCACTGGAATCTGAAATGACATGTCGTCTGCTGGAGCATGTCCCTCTCCCTCGCTTGTACTTTGCTCCACTCTCTCATCAGGCTTTATTTTAACCTCAAACCCCATGGAAAGGAAGGGTGGGACACAATGGAAAGGGATAGATGCAGCGTGCAGATGGACAGGGATGAAAGCTTGCCACAGCCTTGATAAAAAAGCAACAGATGAAGAATATAAGAGGCTCCAAGGCTTGACTTCTGTCACGATGAGTCATGAGACCAAATCAGGCCACAGCGGTGTTGAGGAGCGGCATCATCCACCATGACATGAGGAGAAACCTTTTTTTTTGTTCTCCAGAGTCAGCAAGGCCGGAAACAGAAAGCAAAGAAGGTGCTGGAGCTTTCACACTGACCTGCGCTGAACGAACAAGGCGGAGCCGCTACGCAAACCACGGACCTCAGCAAAACACACACACACCTGGATCCCAAGAGAATGGACTAGGTTGAGTCAAGTCACATTCATTTATAAAAAAGCATTTATCAAGTTGATCCCCCAGAGGGACCAACCTGGGAGAACAAATACTTAACAAATAGAGCCAAAAGGATTGCGTGAGTATCTGCGTGCACAGACTAGACCAAATCAACCTTAAATTAATTAATACTATGAGAATGAGACTCCTATAGCAAACTAAATGTGCTTATATTCTGCAGGTGAAGCATGTTCAGTGAAAACATGATGTCCAACAGATGTTCATTGAGGGACCATAAGAACATCCAGGTCCCAAGTTCAGCATTGTTGCTGTCTGGGCCTTAATCCAACCTGAGGCACACTTCATGATTGCTAGGGGGGTAAAGGGGAGCATCAAAAAATCTGAGGTCACCGGACAAAAATAAGAGGAATGTGCCCCAACCAGATGTCTGTGCTCTGACAAGCTGTGTTTATGGGCTTGTAATCACTTAAACTCCAGCGCAGAGGGGGAGAGATCGCAGCCTTGACCCCTGATGCTCAGCGGTACTCTGTACACAGGGTGACAACATGGACCCCCCTCAGGTCTGCGGCCACTTTCTGAACACCACTGAGGTGTTTCATTACAGGGAACTAATAACTGTACATGGCACAGTTCCCAAGATATGACCGGTGAATGTTTTGATTTGTTTTCTGAGGAAAGGCCTGTATTGTTTGCTCCAGCCCCACCTATTGTGGACCAGACGGGACATTTCAGCAAATTCGAGCAGGCTTGTCGCAATAACAATGCGAGGGCTTTGCTGCTGTACATTGGCAGTCGCTCACATCATCTTGCTCTCTGTTTTCACGCTCACCCTCTCACGCACACATAGTAAGAGTTTATTTCAGTTCTCAGTTTTCATCCAGCTGCATCAGTCCACTTCTCACCTTCCCTGAAATCCAACAGAAAAATGAGCCAAGAGGACGATGTTTCAAGGTCCTCTTTTCTTTCTGGT